>WNWK01004934.1:0-75000 GCA_009830355.1 Cherax destructor
GACACAAGAGCAAGTAGTGGGGCAGCATAATCAACTAATGATCTAATATAAGCAAGATACATCATTTTCACAATTTTAACATTAGCACCATACCTGGGGTGAAACCCTGCCACAACTCTAAGTGCTCTCAGCCTTTCTTTGTATTGAGGACAAAGTCTCGTTACAACAGGTCCAAGTAGTGGGACCTCAAAGCCTAGATACCTGTATCTGTTTACATATTCTAGAAGAGACCCATCATGCAACTGGATCTGGCGAACTGTGCCTCTCTGTCGAGGAGGACGCCTATTGAGTATCTTTGTTTTATCAGTAGAGATTATCAACTTCAGGTCCTGACACGAGGCTAGTACATGGTTAAGGATGTTTTGGGTGTTGGAGAATCCGGTGGTGTGAATCATTATATCATCAGCAAAACTGATCATATAATGATGGGGCTGGCTAGGCATTAATTAGAATATTGAATAGAGTGGGACTGAGCACACCTCCCTGTGGGGTTCCTAATTCAAAGTCTTTAGTTATACTTCTATGCCCCTGGAACAACACAGAAGACTTTCTGTTGGACAGATAGCCTTTAATACAGCGGAGAAGCCATCCTCCAACATCCATTCTGGCAAGTTCACTAATGATTACATGTCTGTTGGCAACATCAAAAGCAGATTTAAGGTCAAGGAAGGTAGTGTATGAGCTGTTCATCAGCCTTACACTCGCTTTCAGAATTTGTGACAATCTTGCTATTGGTATGCTCTACACATCTTTCTTTGTGCTGCTCAAGTTGTTGCTTCAGGAGAAATTGCTGTCTCTCCAGTAGTCCTATGTGGGACTTCAGGTTGTATACCACACGAGCAAGACTAGGAACATCTGGAGACGTGAAGCCCCGGTCAGTACTCCCAACTATTATATTCCTTTGTACAACCATGTATCATGTCAAAATCAATTTCTTATTCTTGTGTAGGATGAAAGTTAAGACATGTGAAACATCTGGATGTCTTTATTGTCGACGTTTCGCCACCCAGTGGCTTTATCAATACAGATTCTAGGACATAACTTGAAGACAGTAAAACTATATACAAAAGATGTGGACATTCTGCAGAATCTTTACATCTTGAAGTTATGTCCTAGAATCTGTATTGATAAAGCCACTGGAGGGCGAAACGTCTACAATAAAGATACCCAGATGTTTCACATGTGTCTTAACTTTCTTATGGACAAGTCTGGCTGGATACGGCTCATGTTGACAGTGACCTTTATAAACCCAAAACAAATAAAGAGGTAGGTGACAGCCGGATCCTCGGGACTTCTGCGCCAGCCTTCGTCGGGTGTGGACGTCTCTCTCTCGCCTGAGTATCAGTGACAAATTTCCCCCGTTCTCTCTGGGACGCTCGTCCTCATCTATCTTGCCCGCCGGGCACTCTACAGGAGGGGCACCTGGTCATCGGCTTACTTTTAGTCAGCTCCATTGTTTCCGCTCTGCGGATAATTATTTAACGGTCTTTAGTGGGAAGCCGGTTACTGTACTCAGGTGGGGGTGTGGGGGTCCCGCTATCCTGGGGCTTGGCAAGGGGGTCCACCGGACCTAATCGGAAACTTTCAAGTTTCTATCTCTATTTCCAAAGGAACTTTTGTTCCTTTTTTTTCATGGCCCAGCCTTGGTCAACACATTTACCTCGTACCATCGAGAAGCCGGGCTCGATACGGCTTAGGCTGTCAGTGGCCCTGATAACCCAAACAAAGAAGAAGCCAGATCCTCCACAGGTATTTTTTCCTCTTTAAAAGCCATTATTCCAGCAGGATATTTATTCTAGCTTCTAATGTGAGAGTAAATAACTGTTCTTGGGTGTTTATTGTGGCTGGGGAAGCCCATATTGCAATACAGCAACAAATAATTAGGGTTAATTCTCAGTTTTAAGGGGGGGGGGGTTCTCAGCCCTCCGAAGGGCTTATTATAATCATGGAGCGCTAAACCCGTAGGATTACTCAGCGCCTGTGTTGGGGGATTGAAGGTATTCAGGGTTTAATTCAGGGAACGAGCACAGATCCAATTCCCTAGATCAAGAGCCCCTCACCAGCGTCAAGGAGCCTCCCTTGAGGGGACTGAGGGGCTGGTAGACCTCCTTAGTCCAAAAAATACTTTTAAATAAATATGTATGTAACTGCACAACGAGGTTAGTGTTAGTAAGTTTATTCAGGTCTCTTTATTCCTGGTCTCAGACTGGGCCGTGGGGGCGTTGTCCCCTGAAACCCTCTCCGGGTATACACAAATTATCATACATAGCAGCATACGTGTAGAGAACCCAGGATAACCCAAAAAAGTCAGTGACTTATTTCCTTTGGGGTCCTTTAAACCTAGAGTAATTGCTCTTTCCCCATAGGAAAATTACGTGTAAACCTGCACTCCACTTGGTCTACAAGTCGGGGGTATTATGAATAGAAGCCCACAGTTAAACAACAAGGAAACAGCCGTCTTGTATTAAACTCTGTTGCAATGTCTAGCAGGAATGTCTATAAAGCTGAGATTGTGATGTAGATCAACTGCGCTTCTGAGGTCACAAGGTTGACCTAACGAAACTGCAAATTGTCATACCCCTTACCTTGGCAGGGAAGTGTGACAATTTACACACCTTCATTAGGTCAACCTTTTGACTTCACAAGCACAGTTGACCTACATGACAATATATCAGCATTTCCTTTGTGGGTATGAGGAGCTGAGAGCGCTATGCAGGGCGCAAGGCTAGATTAACTTTGGACATCAGAACATGAATACAGTGGGTGGAACCCCGAGTTTTGGCCATAATCCATTCCAGGAGCTTGGCCTGAAGTTGAAACGGCCTAAAGTCGAAGCAATATTTCCCATAAGAAATAATGTAAATCCAATTAATCCGTTCCAAACCCACAAACATATTCACAAAAAAATACTTTTTTTTAAAGAATAACTAGTTTTACATACAACAAATATAAATACACATATAGTACTTAAATAAGTAAATAGATAAATAAACATTTAAAATAACATTTACATTCCTTTATTGAAAACTGTTGCTAGCATCTGGAAGATAGGGAGGAGGAGAGAGGGAGCACTTATAGTTTGGAAGGGAAATCCCTTTACATAAAGACTTTAGGTAACAAGTCCTTATCTGGGGTTACTTCCCTTCTTTGTCTTTTAATACTACTAGGACCAGCTTGAGAGTCACTGGACCCCTGTCTCACAAAATAACTGTCCAGAGTGCTCTGTTTCTGGCATCTCTAAGATATCCCTGAAGTGGGACATTGTTTTCTCACTGAACATGTTGCAGAGATGGCTTGTTTCAGCTTGCTCAGGGTGGTATTTCTCCACAAAACTTTGCAACTCATTCCACTTTGCATACATGTCCTTAATCTCTGAAGAAGGCACCTCCTTCACACTCTCTTCCTCCTCTGAAGCAAGTTCCTCAGCTGTGGTCTGATGCTGTTCCAGATGAAGCTCTTGCAGCTCTTCAGTAGTTAGCTCTTCCCTGTGGTCCTCCACCAACTCTTCCACATCCTCGCCACTCACCTCCAACCCCATGGACTTCCCCAATGCCACAATACATTCCACAACAGGCAGAGGGTCAGCAGGGTCAGGGTCAGCCTCAAACCCTTCAAAATTCCTCTGGAGGACACATTCTGGCCACAATTTTCTCCAAGCAGAGTTCAAAGTCCTGGAAGCCACTCCCTCCCAAGCCTTACCTATAAGGCTTATGCAGTTGTAGATAATGAAGTGATTCCTCCAGAACTCTCTTAGGCTCAACTAAGTGTCTGAGGTCACTTCAAAGCACTTTTGAAACACTGCTTTGGTGTAGAGTTTTTTGAAGTTAGAAATGACCTGCTGGTCCATGGGCTGGATGAGAGGAGTGGTGTTAGGAGGCAAGACCTTCACTGTTATAAAACTGAAGTCCCTAGACAATAGATCTACCAAGTTTGGAGGATGAGCAGGAGCATTGTCCAGTAACAGGAGGCACTGGAGTGGCAATTTATTTTCCAGGAGGTATTTTTTTTTACACTGGGGCCAAACACTTCATGGACCCACTCTTTGAAAATTTGCCTCGTGACCCATGCCTTATTATTAGCTTTCAACAACACACACAATTTATTCTTGATGACACTGTTTTTCTTGAAAATACTGGGATTTTCTGAGTGATACACCAGTAAAGGCTTCACTTTAAAATCCCCACTAGCATTAGCACAGAACAAAGGAGTTAGCTTGTGTCCTGGCAGTGCCTTTTCCTCCTGTGTGATGTAGGTCCTCTTTGGCATTTTCTTCCAAAAGTGGCCTGTTTCGTCACAATTGAACACTTGTTGGGGTTTGAATTTTTCAGTCTCTACGTACGTACCCCTTAAATTCACTCACGAATTTTTCAGCCACACGTTTGTCTGAACTTGCAGCCTCACCATGCCTTACCACACTGTGTATGCCACTACGCTTGTTAAATCTGTCAAACCAGCCTCTGCTGGCCTTAAATTCACTAACATCAGCACTCGTTGCAGGCAATTTCTTTGAGATCGTCATGCCTTTTCACAAATGACTGACTCCGAAACACTATCACCCTCTTATCTGTTTGTTGTTGATCCACACCAACAACTACTTCTCAACCTCTTTGACTGTTTGTGATCTAATTTTGGTTAACATGTCAATGCCTTTCGCAACATCAGCTTCCTTGATTTCTTTTCTCTTCGCCAGGATAGAAGTGATTGTTAATTTGCTTTTACTATACATCCTGGCAAGATCCACAACTTGCACACCACTTGTATTTTTGTACAATTTCTTTCTTCACGTCTATGGTGTTTATCACTTTCTTTACCAAAGGGGTGCCACTAGGAAGTTTCTTTGGGCTCATGTTGGCTTATTTCACAGTCGCACTTAATAAACAAGCACCAAACACAATGAGTTATATTGTGAAATGTTTGGATGAGCATGCAGGGTAATGTTCACTCAAGGATAAACAAAGCCAGACTGACTCACGATGGCTGTGCAGGGAGGCGCGCAGGTGTAGGCATGGGCAGGCGGACAGGTCTGGTACGTGGGCTGAAACACGGGGCACAGTGCGAAACTCTGGACAAAATTTAGCCGAAAAAGGGGTCTAAACTCTGAGCCAAAACTCAGGGTTCCACTATGTCATAAAATCTCCCGCTGAGGACAAAGACAATAGTGACTTTGTGCGGTAGACTCTGAAATACCATCAGTAGACTCTGAAATACCATCAGTAGACTCTGAAATACCATCAGTAGACTCTGAAATACCATCAGTAGACTCTGAAATACCATCAGTAGGCTCTGAAATACCATCAGTAGACTCTGAAATACCATCAGTAGGCTCTGAAATACCATCAGTCACCACTAGGAAATTTAACTGGTGTTAACAGTACAACCACAAGTGTAGTGATCCACAGTATAAACCACGATAAAGTGTTTTAATGTGTTTTTGCAGTGTGCACTCAGGCATAAACAAAGGGGGGTCTCTCCCTACCATGTATAACGAATGGTGTTATACATTACGTGACTGTGACACGTAAGGAGTGATAGGACATTACGGCGACACACGGATTAACAGCGCTCAAGACATCTTTCCCAGGGTCATTAAACCTCCCCTACAACAAGGTAGGGGGAAATTGGGTCAGTTACAATACCCAGGTAAGTCCTGTCATACTTGTATCTAGGTAAACTCCAGGTATGTTAGCTGCAGCTAATAGGTAGATATGGGATTTGATTAGGGTTACCAATAGATCTCATGACACATGGGCATTATGCCCAACAACAGTGAGTACCACGGTGCATTTACATTCAGATGTGAAATGCTGGATATATACGCTCCTTTGGAGCAAATTTTAATTAACTTACTATTCTATGCACTTGGTATCTGCAGGCATGGAATAGTATCTGGAAAAACAGAAGAACGTGCAAATTTGACCACCCTGGAAAATGACAACAGGAAAATGCAACCTCCCTTCTGTAATCTTTTCCACCCTGAAATGTGTCACTCTTCAGTTCAGGAAAGACAGAGCTATAACTTATATTGCCAGGCACACCACCTAAAGGGTACAAGAAGATACAAAACATCCAGTCCATGGGAAAACCAGGGTAGCCACAGCCACTCCAGAGAGAGAGGTTTTTTAGTGCCAGGAAGACAAAAAAGCTGGCAGGTGTCTTCAATGGAGGACCTTTGATATACCTTTGAAGAGTTTCGAGAGTTTCTCTACTCTCTGAGCCTGGCCATGGGTCAGGCTCATTTGGTGCTTGCCTGGTCGACCAGGCTGTTGCTGCTGGAGGTCCACTGCCTCACATATCTATCACAGCCTAGTTGATCTGTCACCTTTGATACCTTACCTTGTGAAGATATTTGTCCAGTTTCCTCTTGAAGACTTCTACACTTGTCCCAGCCGTGTTTCTGATATCTTCTGGTAAGATGTTGAAAAGTCTGGGACCCCGGATGTTGATACAATGTTCCCTTATTGTTCCTACTGCACCCCTGCTCCTCACTGGGTTTATTTTACACTTCCTCCCATATCTCTCACTCCAGGATGTTATGGCAGTGTGCAGATTTGGAACCAGGCCCTTGAGTACTTTCCAGGTACAGTGGACCCCCGCCTAACGAGCAAAATTCATTCCAGAAGCCTGCTCAAGTGCCATTACCGAATGAATTTACTTCCTTAAGAAATAATGTCACGTAGGTTAGTCTATTTCAGACCCCCAAAAATACACTTCCACAAGCACTTACAATATTATACTTACATAATTGTACGATTTCCGGGGTGCTCGTTAGGCAGGGGTCCACTGTATATATTATCATGTATATATGTATCTCTCTCTCCTCTGTTCCAGTGAGTACATGTTCAAGACTTGGTGTTCCCAGTAATTTAGGTGCTTTACTGGCTCAATGTGAGCCGTAAACGATCTCTGTATTTGTTACAGCTCTGATATTTCTCCAGTTTTAAACAGGGCCGTCAGCACTGAGCAGTATTCTACGTGAGGGAGCACTAGTGATTTGAAGAGTGTCACCATCGGCATTATTTCCCTGGTTTTGAAAGTTCTAAATACCCACCCCGTCATCTTCCTGGCTGTCGTGATCTTTGTCTTGTTATGGTCTTTAAAAGAAAGGTCAGCTGACATAATTATTCCCAGGTCTTTTACGTGTTCCTTTTGTTCTATTTGGTGAACCTCTTGAGTTTTGTATATAGTGTTCCTTTTGAGTTCTTCATTCTTTCCATACCTAAGCAGCTGGAACTTATCACCATTGAATGTCATGTTCTCCACTGCCCACTGGAAAACCCTGCTTATGTCTTCCTGTAATTTTCAGTGTCTTCTACCGTAGTGACTTTCATGCTTATTTTAGTGTCATCTGCAAATGATGACACAAAAGTGTGCCGGGTGTTTTTATCTATGTCTGCTATGAGGATGAGAAACAGCAGAGGTGCCAGGACAGTGCCTTGGGGTACTGAACTTTTGACCTCGCTGATGCTGCATCTTGCCCTGTTCGCTACTAGTTTGTGTTGTGTGTGTTAGGAACCCAAAAATCCATCTGCCTACCTTTCCCGTAATGCCCATGGCCCTCATTTTGTGCACTATCACTCCACGATCGCATATGTCAAACGCCTTTGCAAAATCTGTGTAGATCACATCTGCATTTTGGTAGTGTTCCAATGCCTCCGTAATTCTGTCATAATGGTTCAGCAGCTGTGACAGGCATGATCGTCCTGCTCTAAAGCCATGCTGGTTCGGGTTATGCTGGTCCATGAAATTTGTAATCTGCCATCTCATCACTTCTGAATATTTTTATGATGTGAGAAGTTAGGGCTACTGGTCTGTAATTTTTAGGTAGTGCTCTACTACCTCCCTTATGCAAAGGAGCTATGTCTGCACTCTTTAAAGCCTCCGGTATTTCACCTAGATCTAAGCTCTTTCTCCAAAGAATTTTCAGTGCTCATGCTAATGGTACTTTGCACTTCTTTATAAATAGAGCATTCCATGAATCTGGTCCAGGTGGTGAGTGAGTGGGCATGTTGTCCATTTGTTTTTCGAAATCTATGGGATTCGTACTAATGTCAGTTAGTTGGTCTGCACGTCCTTCTTCTGGAGTGAAAAATATTTCTGCATTTTCTACCTTGCTGTCAGTGGGTTGCTGAACATTGACTCACACTGTTCTTTTAGGATTTCACTCATTTCGTGTTCATTGTCAGTATACAAATCCCCTCCCAGTAGTGGTCCAATTCTACAGATACAGAGAACCTTCATGGCACACATTACTACTGCGATAAAACACCTCAATTACTGGGAACGCTTGAAGTTCCTCAACCTGTACTCCCTAGAAAGCAGGTGGGAAAGACATGATCATATACACTTGGAAAATCCTAGAGGGATTAGTACCAAACTTGCACATGAAAATCACTCCTATGAAAGCAAAAGACTCTGCAAGTGATGCAACATCCCCCAATGAAAAGCAGGGGTGCCACAGCACGATAAGAGAACACAATAAGTGTGAGGGGCCCACAGCTGGGCTGTGGTTCGTACATCATTTTACGTGTGGTCAACAGTAACAGCCTGGGTGATCAGGCCCTGATCCACCATGAGGCCTGGTCACAGACCGGGCCGCAGGGGCGTTAGACCCCCAAAACCCTCTCCAGATTTGGTGTATTATTTGTGTGTATTCTATTATATATGTATGGTCTATTATATATGTATGGTTTATTATATACAGTGGACCCCCGAGTTACGTACACCCCGGAAATCGTACAATTATGTAAGTATAATATTGTAAGTGCTTGTGGAAGTTTATTTTTGGGGGTCTGAAATAGACTAACCTAAGTGACATTATTTCTTAAGGGAGTAAATTCGTCGGTAATGGCACTTGAGCAGGATTCTGGAATGAAGTTTTACGATACTCGGGGGTCCACTGTTTGTGTATTCTATTACACATGTTGGGTCTATTATACATTTTTTTTTTTTTTTTTTTTTTTAACACATCGGCGATTCCCACCAAGGCAGGGTGGCCCAAAAGAAAACTTTCATCATCATTCACTCCATCACTGTCCTTGCCAGAAGGGTGCTTTACACTACAGTTATAAAACTGCAACATTAACACCCCTCCTTCAGAGTGCCGGCACTGTACTTCCCATCTCCAGAACTCAAGTCCGGCCTTCCGGTTTCTGAATCCCTTCATAAATGTTACTTTGCTCACATCCAACAGGACGTCGTATTAAAATCATATGCCTCCATTCATCCTATCAAATACGGCTCAACATGCTTGCTGAAGTCCAAGCCCCTCGCACCAACAACTTCCTTTACCCTCCTCCAACCTTTCCTAGGCCGACCCCTACCCGCCTTCCCTCCACTCACAGATTTAACACCTAAGTCACTCTGTCCGTCCATTCTCTCTACATGTCCAAACCACCTCAACAACCCCTCCCCCCCCCTTTTTTTTTCCCGCACTCCTCCTAATTTCCAAACTCCGAATTCTCTGCATTATATTCACACCACACATTGACCTCAGACATGACATCTCCACTGCCTCCAGCCTTTCCTATTATACATGTACAGTCTATTACATAAGGGGGATTACCAATAGATCCCTGGCTGCCTTCAAGAGGGAGCTGGACACACACACAGTCAGTACCTGGCCAGCCGGGTTGTGGTTCCTACGTTGGTTTTCTTGAGGCCAGCAGTAACAACCTGGTTGATCTGTCCCTAATCCACCACCAGGCTTGGTAATGGACCCTGCCACAGGGGCGTTGACCCCCGGAACACCCTCAGGTATACTCCAGCTATGTATGGTCTATTATATATATATGGTCTGTTATATATGCATGGTCCATTACAGTAGTATATAGTATGTGCATTCTATTATATATGTATGATCTATTATACTGCAGTCTATTATATATGTGTGGTCTATTATAAATGTGTGGTCTATTATATATGTAGGGTCTATTATATATGTAGGGTCTATTATACATGTATGGTCTATATGTAGCATCTACAGCTAGCCCTCCACTTTCGCGAGCTTCGAACATTTGCGAATGCCCAGTTGCCCAATCATATTTACCAAACAAATACGGGAAAAAAGTACGGAAAAAACGCTTCTCACCATGTCCCTATCACCCTCCCTCTTACCCCCTCAACCGGCAGCCCGCCAGTCCGCCACTCACTCATTGTCCAGTTATCACCCATCTTGACTTCCTAGCATGTAAAGGATGGTTTGATAAATTTAAGAGACTGTTCTCCCTGCACAACCTGAAGATGAGTGGAGAATCAGGTTCGGCAGATCACATTTCGGCAGCTTTGACAAAAATCATCGATGAGAAGGGATACAGGCCTGAACAGATGTGGAATATGGATGAAACAGCCCTGTGTTGGAAGAAGATGCCTTCCAGGACCTTCATTGCCAAGGAGTAGAAGAGTGTGTCAGGGTTCAAGGCTGCAAAAAACTGATGCACATTAATGCTATTTGCTAACGCTGCTGGGCACATGGTAAAGCCAGGCTTTATTTATAAAGCTGCCAACCCCAGAGCACTGAAGGTGCAGTATTGTTAGGTGAAGTAAATGCTATTATGTATTATATTTCCCTACAATATATTTGCGCATCAAAACATTCGCGAATGCTACAGTACAGTATTATTGTATTTCCCTACATCATATTTGAGCACCAAACATTCACAAATTTTTGAGATTTGCGAGGTTCTTGATCTCCTAACCCTCGCGAATGTAGAGGGCCTTCTGTATTATGTATGTAGGTTCTATTATATATGTAGGGTCCATTATACAGACAGGCCCCACTTTACAGTGCTTTGCTTTACAGTATTTCACTAATACAGCAGTTTTAAATTCTCTAGATCTGGGATTTCACCTGCCTTGAATGAAAATGTTAGTGTACAGTAGTATTCCAGCCTAGAGAGAGTGATTTAAAAAGGATCATCATTGACTTGGCATCTTTATCCATCCTATCATTTTTCTCGCAGATGTGATAGTGATTCTGTTGTGATAATTGAAGGCGAGATCCTCTGACATTAACACTCCCAGGTCCTTCACACTACTTTTCCGCTCTGTTGTGTGATTAGGGTTTGTAGTATAGTACAGTGGACCCCCGGTTTTCATGATTTTTTTGTTCCAGAATGCTGTTCAAGTGCCATTATAAAACAAATTTATTGCTATAAGGAATAATGTAAAGTAGATTAGTCCTTTTAGACCCCAAAAATACACTTACAAAAGCATTTACAAAAATACACTTACATAAAAGGGCGAGTTTGGAGCATCACGAAAACCGGGGGGCCACTGTACTCAGTTTTAGCTATTATTTCCTGCAGTAGGAGGAATACCTGGAGGGTGTTCTGAGGGGTTAGAACCCCTCGCAGCATGGTCCATGACCACGCCTGATGGTGGATCAAGACCTGATCAACCAGGTTGTTGCTGCTGGCTGCATGTAAACCAACCACACCCAGGCTAGTCAGGTACTGACTCAGTGTGTGTGTCTAGCTCCCTCTTGAAGACAGCCAGGGGTCTATTGGTAATCCCCCTTAGAAAGGGGTCTATTATATAGATGTCTTGTACCTTATACATTTATATATTGTGAGATTTTGGTTAACTTTAGAACTAATAATAAATTAATGCTGTAACAAGACGTGTTTATCATAACAATGTGACTAGCTTATCTTAGTCTCCGTACTAGCCTATCTTTAAATAATTTTTTTTCATTTAGTGCCTTACGTAGCTTACTAATACTTGTCTAGTATTTCTGATATTACATGTCTCTCTGACTTTAGATTGTTCGTTTTAATTGTATTTTTTTACCGTCTGGTGGCTTAACCTAGCTTCGTTCCTATTTTCTTATACTGTAGAACTGTTTTTGTCTCTTCATTTTCTGTTTTATATATTATTCTATCCTCTATTTTTTTGTTTCATGTATCAATGTATATTTGTTTATAATTTTATATGTAATTTGTGTGTTATGTTCATTTGTAGGTGAGAAATGTGTTTTGTCAGTTGTGTCCACCTTATGTTAGAGCTTTTTTTTTGGGTAATATAGTATTATTTATTTTGAGTATTGTGTGAATTATTTGTTTTGAGTATTGTATGAATTAGTATTTGTTTTGATTATTGTGTTAATTATGTAACTAAAGTAGATTATTTTATAGGGTTTAGTATCAACAAGCCATGCTGAGGAAATGCCGGAGATTTACAAGAGAACCTGCGTGCGTCCAGCAGTAACAGCCTAGTTGATCTGTCCCTGATCCACTGCGAGGCCTGGTCATGGACCGTGCTGCGTGGGGCATTGACTCCCATGAACACGCTCCAGGTATACTTAGTTCCTGGAGGGAACCACAGTACTACCAGAGGTCAAACAAGGCATGTGGAATAAAGGTGAGGTTAGGTAAGGTTTGTCAAGAAACAGAACAAGTGTTTCCTGATGCGGGTCTTAGATGATGACCCGCCGTTGGAACTTTTGGTCATCTGACCGAGGCCTTCCACTGGCTTACCGGTCCACCCCTTTAAAAAAATGTGGTCACTTATAACCAACATATTAATTCATGGAATAAAGAATAGTATAAGACAAAATAAAGTAGAATCCCCGTATCCACTGATTCGGTATCCATGGTTTCAGTTATCCACTGTTTACTGTGGCCCAAAAATACAGTGGTACCCCGACTTACGATGGTCCCCAAACACACCCTTTTATGTAAGTTGATTTTTTTAAATGCTTTTGTAAGTGTAATTTTGGGGGTCTAAAAGGACTAGTCTATTTTACATCATTTCTTATGGAGATAAATTCGTTTGGTAAAAGCACTTGAACAGCATTCTGGAATGAAAAAATATCGTAAGTCGGGGTACCACTGTACCTCTTAATTCTGCATAATAATAATGACCTCAAAGTGCAAGAGTAGAGAAGTTAATAGTTCTTCAAAGCCTGAGAGAAGCCATCAAGTGCTTCCCATCAGTGATAATTTTCCACTTATTATGCATATACTACTATAAGTACAGTGGTCCCTCGGTTTTCGCCGAAAATTCGTTCCAGAATGCTGCTCAAGTGCCATTACCGAACGAATTTTCTTCCTTAAGAAATAATGTCACGTAGGTTAGTCTATTTCAGACCCCCAAAAATACACTTGCAACAGCACTTACGAAAATACACTTACATAAATGTTCGAGTTTGGAGATGCACGAAAACCGAGGGACCACTGTATAGGACTTGTATATAGGGTTGGCTACTATACGGCACGCGGTTTCGGCATCCGTGGCAGATCCTTGGAGCATATCCCCGCAGATACGGGGCAACTACGTACTGTACAATATTTTTTATTTGTATTACAAATTATGAAGTTTACATGTGAACTCCCTAGGGCTGGCACTAGGGAGAATGTCTTCTTAAGTGATTCAGTGATTCTACGATATGTTATGATACTAAAACAGCAGGAATTGATAAAGGCTATAGTGCCAGCCAGCAATAAAGTGTAGCATTAACAGTGTAGCAAGTAAGTTAAGTGATTAAGCGATAGAAAAATGACAACACGAAACTTAATTCCTCCAATGTTGTTGGAGTTATATAGGGCGACTGACAACACCGCCGTGTGTCTGGCGGCCATCACTATTTAAGGCGTATCCTTCAGTGGCCCTTATACACCCAACAACAAACACCACAACACCAGTCCTCAGATTCATAATGATATTTTATTCATTCTAGAGTATATGTCATGTTTCTATGTTATTAATATTGTTTATTATGCCATATTAGATGAATTGTGATAGATAAATAAGTTGTATAGATGATATTAGCGAAATATTGGAGGACTATCTTGTCCTGTCCCCAAACACACACCCCTGTCGCTGGCACAATTCCAAACATTCGCCAGAAACAGAACTCTCTAGAACACTTTTTTGAGCAACAGGGGTCCAGTGACTCTCAAGCTGGTCCTAGTGGCATTAAAAAACAAAGAAGGGAAGTAACCCAGGGAAAGGACTTGGTACCTGAAGTCTTTATGGAAGGGGAATTCCCTTCCAAACAAAAGCAACTCTTCCATCCTCTCCCCTCCTCCCGTCTTCCACACATCAACAACTCTTCAATAAAGGTAAGTGACATGTTATTGTTGTTTTATTCTTCATGTCTCATGTCTCATTGTATATTTAATATACAAAAATATTTTATTTTAATACTTTTGGGTGTCTGAAACAGATTAATTTTATTTCCATTATTTCTTATGGGGAAAATAGATTCTGAGTTCGTGATATTCGGTGTTTGCCGGGCCCTCTGGAACAGATTAATCACGAACTCCGGGGGTCCACTGTTCCTAATATACCACCTTGAAGAGTGCTGAATTAACATATGCAGCAGATTTTCTGTTAGATAACCATGAATCCACCATAAATGCAAACCACCTGTTCGTATCCATTTTAACTAATTCACACACAAAAAGCATTTTTTATATCAAGAAGTCGTACATCAGAAGTGCTCAGTATGGCAAAGCTGTCAGTGGCCGTTATTACAAAAAAAAAACAAGAAGATTGGGACTTTGCTGGTGGTTCTGATGTTTAAGCCCGGGGTCCACCTGATCGAAATTGGCAATTTCACATTCCAGTCTCTCTTTACAGGGAAAACTTTCCTTCTGATTCATTCCCAGATTGAGGCCCTTGTAATATTTTATTACCAGCCTAGCTATTAGATACAGTAAAAATTGGTTATGATTATTTTTATTTTTTCAGGGAACTGACGTCCCCCACCGAGGTAGGGTGACCTCAAAAGAGAAGACTCGCCATTATTCACTGCATTACTGTCTTGACAAGAGGGGGACTGATACTACAAACATCCCCACCCCTCCTTCAGAGTGCAGGCACTGCACTCCCCACCTCCAGAATTCAACTATGAAAATCAGCTACAACAAAATTAGGTAGAATAGAAATAAAGTTAACAGAGTCATTTACATAAACATTAAATAAAAAAATAAACTTAATATAGTAGGTACACGAGTGTTAACTATACTAAAAATCATTTTCCTCCCTTTCTGTAGCCTCATTCTTTAGGAATCTTTTAGGTCTCTTCCTGAGGAGGTGCTGGTAGAGAGACCAGGCTGGCCTAAGTCCTACTGTGCTTCTTCAAAGTCCTACTAAGTCCTACTGTGGTGCTCCAAAGTCCTACTGTGGTGCTCCAAAGTCCTACTGTGGTGCTCCAAAGTCCTACTGTGGTTCTCCAAAGCCCTACTGTGGTGCTCTAAAACTCTGACTCTTTGTTAATGTCTGAATGAAAAACAGAGGCACAATACTGTGACTGGAACAATACACACACAACCCGCACATAGAGACACTGATGATGAATATTCATTTATGTCCAAATGAATAGCTGTAAGATCTTTTTGTGTGCTGTAGTTGAATAATTCACATCTGACATTTTCTTTTAGGTGATTGCAGTGTCCTGGTAATAAAGAATTAATTTGTCTAACACTGAAATAAAGCTGCCGAACAAGAAATTTACTTTCAATGTTACTTTTTTATTCACAAGGGTCTCCACTGCACTAACAATTGTTCTTTAAGAGCACCAGCAACTTGGACTTCCCATTGCCAACCAAAGATTTTGTTGACCTGAGTGAGCTGTGTGTCAAGTTCAGTCGTATATTGCCAGTTTTAATTAGGAATACCTTGAGAAGGTAAGTTTCAAGTTTACCATCCTGAGGGGTGCAAGATTGGTTTTCTGCTCAGTCCTCTCGCTCAATTTTTCCATCACATTTAAGCTGCTGTGACCTGTTAGTCACTCTTTTTTGGTCACAATCTGGGTTACTCATTTTATAAGCTCATATCTTTGCCTCATTTCTTTTAATTGTATGAGTTGATGTTTAGTTACATTAATTAGTAATTACATGTACAGTGGTACCTCGGTTTTTGTACAGCTCCCAACTCAAACAATTATGTAAGTGTATTATTGTAAGTGCTTTTGTAAGTGTATTTTTGGGGGTCTGAAATGGACTAATCTAATTTACATTTGTCTTTATGGGAACAAATTCGTTTGGTAACGGCGCTCGAACAGCATTCTGGAATGAATTATCGACGAAAACCGAGGTACCACTGCATTTGTTTATTATCTCCATGGGGAAATGGAACAGAATTCTTCCTCCATGAGCCACGGGTGTTGTAAGAGGCGAATAAAATGCTGGGATCAAGGTGCTAGTAACCCCTTCTTCTGATTACATTACTGAACTTAAAAAGAGCAACTTTTGTTTTTCTTTTTGGGTCACCCTGCCTCGGTGGGATATGGCTGGTTTGTTAAAAGAAGAAGAAGAAAGATTTGTTTATTAGTGATTGTAGCTATCTATTTACTTATTTACTATATACAGTGGACCCCTGGAGTTCATCATTAATTCGTTCCAGAATGCTGCTCAAGTGCCTTTACCGAACGAATTTGTTCCCATAAGGAATAATGTAAATTAGATTAGTCCTTTTAGACCCCCCAAAAATGCACTTACAAAAGCACTTACAAAAATACACTTGCAAAAGCACTTACAAAAATACACTTACAAAAGCACTTACAAAAATACACTTACATAATTGTTAGAGTTTGGAGCAGTACGAACTCCAGGGGTCCACTGTATTCATATTCAACTTACAATAGGTTCATCAGAACGCAACCCATTGTAAGTCAAGGAGCACCTTTGTCTTTCCATTGACCACAAGAAACTGCACATTGAGCCATCAGAACTACAGTGGTACCCCGAGTTTCGGCCATAATTCGATCCAGAAGGCTGTTCAAGTGCTGTTACCGAATGAATTTGTTCCCATAAAGAATAATGTAAATTAGATTAGTCCGTTTCAGACCCCAAAAAATACACTTAAAAAAGCACTTACAATAATACATTTACATAATTGTTCGAGTTGGGAGGTGGCTGAAACTCTGGGTACCACTGTACTAGTCAGTCAGCCCTTAGCCTAGGTACATAGTGGCTGTCATTCTATACCATTAATATAATATGTACCTTTGCAGGGCCAGAAGCTATGACTCGACCCCTGCAACCACTATTAGGCAAATACGTGTGTTGCGTGCAGTGCTGACTTTCTGCTGAGTGACCAATGCTTTATCCATCATGACCACCTGATTGGGCAGTTGCTACTTCCTGTAACTCGTTCCATTGTCATGCCGCTCACTATTCATGATTTTTCACGATAACCATATTTGATTATACTATAGCAAGAAATTTGTATATAATGTGTGAAAAGATTTTGGGAAAGCGGTTAGGCAGACTTAGGTCCTGGAGGTGGGAAGTACAGTGTCTGTACTCTGAAGGGTGAGTGAGGATGTTACAGTTCTGGAGGTGGGAAGTACAGTACTCACCTAATTGTGGTTGCAGGGGTAAAGACTTAGCTCCTGGCCCCGTCTGTTCACTGACTGCTACTAGGTCCTCTCTCTCCCTGCTCCATGAGCTTTATCATACCTCATCTTAAAGCTATGTATGGTTCCTGCCTCCACTACATCACATGCTAGACTATTCCACTTCCTGACAACTCTGACTGAAGAAATACTTCCTAACATTCCTTTGACTCGTCTGAGTCTTCAACTTCCAATTGTGACCCCTTGTTTCTGTGTCCCCTCTCTGGAACATCCTATCTCTGTCCACCTTATCTATTCCACGCAGTATTTTGTATGTCGTTATCATGTCTCCCCTAACCCTCCTGTCCTCCAGTGTTGTCAGGCCGATTTCCCTTAACCTTTCTTCATAGGACACTCCCCTTAGCTCTGGAACTAACCTTGTTGTAAACCTTTGCACTTTCTCTAATTTCATGTGCTTGACCAGGTGTGGGTTCCAAATTGGTGCTGCATACTCCAATATGGGCCAGACATACACAGTGTATAGTGTCTTGAATGATTCCTTACTAAGGTATTGGAACACTTTTCTCAGGTTTGCCAGGCACCCATATGCTGCACCAGTTATCTGGTTGATGTGTGCTTCCGGAGACGTGCTCGGTGTTATACTCACCCTAAGATCTTTCTCCTTGAGTGAGGTTTGCAATCTGGCCACCTAGCCTATACCCTGTCTGCGGTCTTTGCCCTTCCCCGATCTTCATGACTTTGCATTTAGCGGGGTTGAACTCGAGAAGCCACTTGCTGGACCACATGTCCAGCATGTCCAGGTCTCTTTGTAGTCCTGCCTGATCCTCATCTGATTTAATTCTCCTCATTAACTTCACATCATCTGCAAACAAGGACACTTCTGAGTCTATCCCTTCCATCATGTCATTCACATATACCAAAAATAGCACTGGTCCTACAACTGACCCTTGTGGGACCCCACTCGTCACAGGCGCCCACTGTGATACCTCATCACGTACCATGACTCGTTGTTGCCTCCCTGTCAGATATTCTCTGATCCATTGCAGTGCCCTTCCTGTTATACGTGCCTGATCCTCTAGCTTCTGCACTAATCTCTTGTGCCTGTACTCTGAAGGATGAGTGAGGATGTTACAGTTCTGGAGGTGGGAAGTACAGTACCTGTACTCTGAAGGATGAGAGGATTTTACGGTTCTGGAGGTGGGAAGTACAGTACCTGTACTCTGAAGGATGAGTGAGGATGTTCTGGAGTTGGGAAGTACAGTTCCTGTACTCTGAAGGATGAGTGAGGGTGTTACTGTTCTGGAGGTGGGAAGTACAGTACCTGTACTCTGGATGAGTGAGGATGTTAGTCTTGGAGGTGGGAAGTACAGTACCTGTACTCTGAAGGATGAGTGAGGATGTTAGTCTTGGAGGTGGGAAGTACAGTACCTGTACTCTGGATGAGTGAGAATGTTAGTCTTGGAGGTGGGAAGTACAGTACCTGTACTCTGAAGGATGAGTATGGGTGTTACAGTTCTGGAGGTGAGAAGTACAGTTCCTGTAATCTGAAGGATGAGTGAGAATGTTAGTTCTGGAAGTGGGAAGTACAGTACATGTACTCTGAAGCATGAGTGAGGATGTTAGTTCTGGAGGTGGGGAGTACAGTACCTGTACAGTGGTCCCTCGGTTTTCGTGTATCTCTGTTTTCGTGTATTTCAGTTTTCGTGTAGTTTTTTCGTGGAAAATTGCCCTCCATTTTCGTGTGTTCCCTCCGTTTTCGTGTGTTCCTCCGTTTTCGTGCTCGGTCCGGAACCTGTCCACCAGTGCCGCGCACATACAAAGGCCGTAGGCCCGCCACCCACGCACCTCCCACGCACATTGCCACCCAGTCTAGCTTTGTTTACGCTTGAGTGAACATCACAACAGGAGTTTATACAAAATATTTATTAACAATTCATTGTTTTTGGGCCTTGATTATTGTGTGTGACTACTAAATAAGCTACCATGGGCCCAAAGAAAGCTCCTAGTGCCACTTCTTTGGTAAAGAAAGTGAGGAACACCGTAGAACTGAAGAAAGAAATAATAGAAAAATATGATAGTGGTGTATGTATTGCCGAGCTCGCCAGGATATACAAGAAAGCCCCAACAACCATCGGTTCCATTGTGTATAAGAGAAAAGCAATCACTGAAGCTAATGTTGCGAAAGGGGTGAATACAATAACCAAACAGAGATCACAAACAATAGAAAATATGGAGAAATTGTTGTTGCTGTGGATAAACCAAAAACTGCTAGCGGGTGATAGTATTGTGCAATCCATCATATGTGAAAAAGCAAGGCAGTTGCATGCCGATCTTGTCAAGAAAATGCCTGGAACCAGTGATGTTGATGTTGATGAATTTAAGGCCAGCAAAGGCTGGTTCGAAAAATTTAAGAGGCGAACTGGCATACACAGTGTTGTAAGGCATGGTGAGGGGGCCAGTTCAGATAAAGATGGGGCTGAAAAATTTGTGCGCGACTTTAAAAAATATGTAGAGGCTGAAAATTTCAAACCCCAACAAGTGTTCAATTGTGACGAACAGGCCTCTTTTGGAAGAAAATGCCAAGGAGGACCTACATCACGCAGGAGGAAAAGGCAATGCGAGGACACAAGCCTATGAAAGACAGGCTAACTCTAATGTTGTGTGGTAACGCTAGTGGGGATTTCAAAGTGAAGCCTTTACTGTATCACTCTGAAAATCCCAGAGTGTTCAGGGACTACAGTGTTGACAAGAGTAAATTGTGTGTGTTTTGGAAGTCTAATGCTAAGGCATGGGTCACTAGGGAAATTTTCCTGGAATGGTTTAATCAAGTGTTTGGCCCCAGTGTGAAGAAATATTTATTGGAGAATAAATTGCCACTTAAGTGCCTCCTGGTAATGGACAATGCTCCTGGTCATCCTCAAGACTTGGACGACCAAATGTCTAAGGATTTCAGATTTGTAAAAGTGAAGTTCTTGCCTCCTAACACCACTCCTCTCCTCCAGCCCATGGACCAGCAGGTCATTTCAAACTTCAAAAACTGTACACCAAAGCAATGTTTGAAAGGTGTTTTGATGTGACCAATGACACTAAATTGACCCTAAAAGAGTTCTGGAAGGGTCACTTCGATATCTTCCATTGCATAGGCCTTATAGATAAAGCTTGGCAGGGAGTGACCTCCAGGACGATGAACTCTGCTTGGAGAAAGTTGTGGCCAGATTGTGTCCCAGATAGGGATTTTGAAGGGTTTGAAGCTAACCCTGAGGAGCCTATGGAAGTTGTGGAAAATATTGTGGAATTGGGGACTTCCATGGGGTTGGATGTGAATGGAGAGGATGTGGAAGAGTTGGTGGAGGACCACAATGAAGATCTAACCACTGAAGAGCTGCAAGAGCTTGAGCTGCAACAACAACAAAACAGATCTGAGGAAATTGCTTCAGTGGAGGAAGAGAGATGTAAGGTGCCTTCTTCAGAGATTAAGGAGATTTGTGCAATGTGGAGTAGGGTGCAATCATTTGTGGAGGAACATCACCCTGACAAAGATGTTGCAATCCGTGCTGGCTACTTTTACAATGACAATTCCATGTCCCATTTTAGGGACATTTTAAAGAGCCGCCAGACACAGAGCTCTCTGGAGAGATATTTAGTGCCACAGGTGTGCAGTGACTCTCAAGCTGGTCCTAGTGGGATTAAAAGACAAAGAAGGGAAGTGACCCCAGATGAGGACTTGGTACCTAGAGTCCTTATGGAGGGGATTCCCCTTCCAAAAATTAGGAGTCTACCCTCTCCCTCCTATCTCTCTTCCATCCAGCAACATCAGTCTTCAGTAAGGGTAAGTGCCACATTCATTTCATTCATTTGTGCATGTAAATCTATCTTTAAGGCCCCCAAATTTTTTTTCCAAACTTCTGGGTTTCTGGAACGGATTAATTGAATTTCCATTATTTCTTATGGGGAAAATGGTTTCAGTTTTCGTGTGTTTCAGTTTTAGTGCCTCCCTCTGGAACGGATTAAACACGAAAACCGAGGGACCACTGTACTCTGAAGGATGATTGAGGGTGTTACAATTCTGGAGATCCTGTACTCTGAAGGATTAGTGAGGATGTTACAGTTCTGGAGGTGAGAAGTACAGTACCTGTACTCTCAAGGATGAGTGACGATGTTACTGTTCTGGAGGTGGGAAGTACAGTACCTGTATTCTGAAGGATGATTGAGGGTGTTACAGTTCTGGAGATCCTGTGCTCTGAAGGATTAGTGAGGATGTTACAGTTCTGGAGGTGAAAAGTACAGTACCTGTACTCTGAAGGATGAGTGAGGATGTTAGTTATGGAGGTGGGAAGTACAGTACCTCTACTCTGAAGGATGAGTGAGGATGTTACAGTTATGGAGGTGGGAAGTACAGTACCTGTACTATGAAGGATGAGTGAGGATGTTTCTGTTCTGGAGTTGGGAAGTATAGTACCTGTACTCTGAAGGATGAGTGAGGATGTTAGTTTTGGAGGTGGGAAGTACCTATCATGATATTGTCTAGAGTGCTAATAATATCCCTTATCCCAGCCCCAGGAAAACACACCCTCTGCCTCCTCTCCCTACCTCTAAGACAAAAAGCCCTATCCATAAACTTAACCTGACTGTCCCCAACTAAAACAATGGTCTTTCCTTCACTTGCAGAGTTCGTTGTGGCGTTCTCGATGGTCTTAGTTGGGATAGCCTTTCACTGGAATGGTCTTCGTTGGTGTTTCAAGGGATGTCGACTCGCCCTCGTCTGCCAATGCTGCCTTGGTGCTCGTTGTAATGTTCCCAGTAGACAACCCACATTCGTCGGGCAGCACCAAAAATGGGTTTGAAGTTTCCACAGTAGTCTTCTGGATCTTCGTTGTTTCTGCCACTCCACCAGTCTTCTTGATCTTCAACTTCGTTCCTTGCTGCTCCGCCACTGACCAGGGCCCCCTCTTGACCTGAGGACTCGGAACAGGAGGATTACAACGAATCGCTGTATCTCGAGCTTAGCTACCTTCAATTCTTCTCTAAGCTACTGGTAAAGTTGTTCAATGGAGGGCATCTTGGTTCAGATTCACAGAGGGAAGGGGGGTTGGATTTGAGCAGACTTTTGGCTTCAGCTCCCTCAGTGCCCTGGTGATGGACCAGGTGCTTCAGCTCCTTCAGTACCTTGGTGATGGACCAGGTGGTTCAGCTCAATCAACAGCCTCGTGATGGACCAGGTGATTCAGCTCATTCAACGGCCTGGTGATGGACCAGGTGGTTCAGCTCATTCAATGGCCTGGTGATGGACCAGGTGGTTCAGCTCATTCAATGGCCTGGTAATGAACCAGGTGGTTCAGCTCATTCAACGGCCTGGTGATGGACCAGGTGCTTCAGCTCCTTCAGTACTCTGGTGATGGACCAGGTGCTTCGGCTCCTTCAGTACCTTGGTGATGGACCAGGTGCTTCAGTACCTTGGTGATGGACCAGGTGCTTCAGTACCCTGGTGGTAGACCAGGTGGTTCAGCTCATTCAACGGCCTGTTGATGGACCAGGTTCTTCAGATCCTTCAGTAACCTGGTGATGGACCAGGTGGTTCAGCTCATTCAACAGCCTGGTGATGGACCAGGTGCTTTGGCTCCTTCTGTACCCTGGTGATGGACCAGGTGCTTCAGCTTATTCAATGGCATGGTGATGGACCAGGTGCTTCGGCTCCTTCAACGCCCTGGTGATGGACCAGGTGGTTCAGCTCATTCAATGGCCTGGTGATGGACCAGGTGGTTCAGTTCCTTCAACGCTCTGGTGATGGCCCAGATGGTTCAGCTCATTCAACAGCCTTTTGATGGACCAGGTGGTTCAGCTCATTCAATGGCCTGGAGATGGACCAGGTGATTTGGCTCATTCAACGGCCTGATGATGAACCAGGTGGTTCAGTTCCTTCAACGCCCTGGTGATGGACCAGGTGGTTCAGCTCATTCAACGGCCTGGTGATGGACCAGGTACTTTGGCTCCTTCAGTGCCTTGGTGATTGACCAGGTGGTTCAGGTCATTCAACGGCCTGGTGATGGACCAGGTGCTTTGGCTCCTTCAGTAACTTGGTGATGGACCAGGTGCTTCAGTACCCTGGTGATAGACCAGGTGGTTCAGCTCATTCATCGGCCTGTTGATGGACCAGGTACTTCGGCTCATTCAGTGCCCTGGTGATGGACCAGGTGCTTTGGTTCCCTCAGTGCTCTGGTGATGGACCAGGTGCTTTGGTTCCCTCAGTGCTCTGGTGATGGACCAGGTGGTTCAGCTCCTTCAACGCCCTGGTGATGGACCATGTGGTTCAGCTCATTCAACGGCCTGGTGATGGACCAGGTGGTTCAGTTCCTTCAACGCCCGGGTGATGGACCAGATGGTTCAGCTTATTTAATGGCCTGGTGATGGACCAGGTGGTTCAGCTCATCCAACGGCTTGGTGATGAACCAGGTGGTTCAGCTCATTTAATGGCCTGGTGATGGACCAAGTGGTTCAGCTCATCCAATGGCCTGGTGATGGACCAGGTGGTTCAGCTCATCCAACGGCCTGGTGATGGATCAGGTACTTTGGCTCCCTCAGTGCCCTGCTAAAGGACCAGGTGCTTTGGCTTCCTCAGTGCCCTGGTGATGGACCAGGTGGTTCAGTTCATTCAGTAACCTGGTGATGGACCAGGTGGTTCAGCTCATTTAATGGCCTGGTGATGGACCAGGTGCTTTGGCTCCTTCAGTACCCTGGTGATGGACCAGGGGCTTCAGCTTATTCAATGGCCTTGTGATGGACCAGGTGGTTCAGCTCACTCAACGGCCTGGCGATGGACCAGGTGGTTAAGCTCATCCAACGGCCTGGTGATGGACCAGGTGGTTCAGCTCATTCAACGGCCTGGTGATGGACCAGGTGGTTCAGCTCATTCAACGGCCTGGTGATGGACCAGGTGCTTTGGCTCATTCAACGGCCTGGTGATGGACCAGGTGCTTTGGCTCCCTCAGTGCCCTGGTGATGGACTAGGTGCTTTGGCTCCCTCAGTGCCCTGGTGATGGACTAGGTGCTTTGGCTCCCTCAGTGCCCTGGTGATGGACTAGGTGCTTTGGCTCCCTCAGTGCCCTGGTGATGGACTATGTGCTTTGGCTCCCTCTGTGCCCTGGTGATGGACTAGGTGCTTTGGCTCCCTCAGTGCCCTGGTGATGGACTAGGTGCTTTGGCTCCCTCAGTGCCCTGGTGATGGACTAGGTGCTTTGGCTCCCTCAGTGCCCTGGTGATGAACTAGGTGCTTTGGCTCCCTCAGTGCCCTATTGATGGACTAGGTGCTTTGGCTCCCTCAGTGCCCTGGTGATGGACTATGTGCTTTGGCTCCCTCTGTGCCCTGGTGATGGACTAGGTGCTTTGGCTCCCTCAGTGCCCTGGTGATGGACTAGGTGCTTTGGCTCCCTCAGTGCCCTGGTGATGGACTAGGTGCTTTGGCTCCCTCAGTGCCCTGGTGATAGACTAGGTGCTTTGGCTCCCTCAGTGCCCTGGTGATGGACTAGGTGCTTTGGCTCCCTCAGTGCCCTGGTGATGGACTAGGTGCTTTGGCTCCCTCAGTGGACTGGTGATGGACTAGGTGCTTTGGCTCCCTCAGTGCCCTGGTGATGGACTAGGTGCTTTGCCTCCCTCTGTGCCCTGATGATGGACTAGGTGCTTTGGCTCCCTCAGTGCCCTGGTGATGGACTGTGTGCTTTGGCTCCCTCAGTGCCCTGGTGATGGACTAGGTGCTTTGGCTCCCTCAGTGCCCTGGTGATGGACCAGGTGCTTTGGCTCCCTCAGTGCCCTGGTGATGGACTAGGTGCTTTGGCTCCCTCAGTGCCCTGGTGATGGACTAGGTGCTTTGGCTCCCTCGGTGCCCTGGTGATGGACTAGGTGCTTTGGCTCCCTCAGTGCCCTGGTGATGGACTAGGTGCTTTGGCTCCATCAGTGCCCTGGTGATGGACTAGGTGCTTTGGCTCCCTCAGTGCCCTTGTGATGGACTAGGTGCTTTGGCTCCTCAGTGCCCTGGTGATGGACTAGGTGCTTTGGCTCCCCCAGTGCCCTGGTGATGGACTAGGTGCTTTGGCTCCTCTGTGCCCTGGTGATGGACTAGGTGCTTTGGCTCCCTCAGTGCCCTGGTGATGGCCTAGGTGCTTTGGCTCCCTCAGTGCCCTGGTGATGGACTATGTGCTTTGGCTACCTCAGTGCCCTGGTGATGGACTAGGTGCTTTGGCTCCCTCAGTGCCCTGGACTAGGTGCTTTGGCTCCCTCAGTGCCCTGGTGATGGACTAGGTGCTTTGGCTCTCTCAGTGCCCTGGTGATGGACTAGGTGCTTTGGCTCCCTCAGTGCCCTGGTGATGGACTAGGTGCTTTGGCTCCCTCTGTGCCCTGGTGATGGACTAGGTGCTTTGGCTCCCTCTGTGCCCTGGTGATGGACTAGGTGCTTTGGCTTCCTCAGTGCCCTTGTGATTGACTAGGTGCTTTGGCTCCCTCAGTGCCCTGGTGATGGACTAGGTGTTTTGGCTCCTCTGTGCCCTGGTGATGGACTAGGTGCTTTGGTTTCCTCAGTGCCCTGGTGATGGACTAGGTGCTTTGGCTCCTCTGTGCCCTGGTGATGGACTAGGTGCTTTGGCTCCCTCAGTGCCCTGGTGATGGACTAGGTGCTTTGGCTCCCCAGTGCCCTGGTGATTGACTAGGTGCTTTGGCTCCTCAGTGCCCTGGTGATGGACCAGGTGCTTTGGCTCCCTCAGTGCCCTGGTGATGGACCAGGTGCTTTGGCTCCCTCAGTGCCCTGATGGTGGACCAGGTGGTTCATTTCCTTCAATGCCCTGGTGATGGACCAGGTGGTTCAGCTCATTCAACGGCCTGGTGATGGACCAGGTGGTTCAGCTTATTCAACGGCCTGGTGATGGACCAGGTGCTTCGGCTCCTTCAGTACTTTGGTGATGGACCTGGTGCTTCAGCTCCTTTGGTGCTCTTGTGATGGACCTGGTGCTTCAGTTCCTTCAGCCCCTTTTTAATAGTGCCCTTATTATGAAAGCTTATTCCATGGATGGAGTACTAGGTGGGTCGGGCAGGTGTTCTTTTGTGGGTTTAGTCTTGGGATTGAGGGGGACCTGCCTAGTGTGGGCCGGTTGCAATGTTACTACTTTGTGTTCTTATGAGTTGGATTTGAGCGTTACTTACGAGTGAGGTTGTTACAGTCCTGGAGGTGGGAAGTAAAGTGCCTGTACTCTGAATGATGAGTGAGGATGTTACAGTCCTGGAGGTGGGAAGTAAAGTGCCTGTACTCTGAAGGATGAGTGAGGATGTTACAGTTCTGGAGGTGGGGAGTACAGTACCTGCACTCTGAAGGATGAGTGTGGATGTTAGTTCTGGAGGTGGTAAGTACAGTACCTGTACTCTGAAGGATGTGTGAGGAGTATACCTGGAGAGAGTTCCAGGGGTCAACGCCCCAGCGGCCCGGTCTGTGACCAGGCCTCGTGTTGGATCAGAGCCTGATCAACCAGGCTGTTACTGCTGGCCGCACGCAGTCCAACGTACGAACCACAGCCTGGCTGGTTAGGTATCGACTTTAGGTGCCTGTCCAGTGCCTGCTTGAAGACAGCCAGGGGTTTGTTGGTAATTCCCCTGATGTATGCTGGGAGGCAGTTTAACAGTCTTGGGCCCCTGACACTTATTGTGTTCTCTCAACGTGCTAGTGGGAACCCCTCAAGGGAGGTTCCTTGTTGCTGGTGAGGGGCTCTTGATCTAGGGAATTGGATCTGTTTCGGTTCCCTGAATTGAGCCTGAACACTTTCCATCTTCACGTGCTGTATAATCTGATGGGTTTAGCGCTTCCCCCATGATTAGTTACAATGGATTTGGGAAGTACAGTACCTGTACTCTGAAGGATGGGTGTTAATGTTGCAGTTTTATAACTAAGTGCTCCTCTGACTAAGTGATGGAGTGAATAATGGTGAAAGTTTCTTTTTCGGGCCACCCTTCCTTGGTGGGAAACGGCCGACGTGTTAAAAATGCCAGGCAATTTTTCAATGAATACTTTTTTTTTATCTGGCCATAGAGGCGACTTGTGGTTTAGTGCTTCTTTCTGATTCTGGCCATAGAAAATGGGAATATTTGAAAGTGGGAATGAAATTCCCATAGGTGTTTCTGGACTCCATCGCGTGGAGAGGATCTCGTTCCATTCCTGTGAGAATCAAGTTCCTGTGTTCGCCACATTGTTGGACCACTGCCAGTTACTTTGATATCTTTATTATGCAGCCCATACCCATCCTGTGGGCGGTAGTCAAAAGATTAGAGGTACATAATGGGTCCAGGGACTGGACCCCAAAGTTTTGATAGCTGAGAAAGTTACAAAGGTAATGAACTAACAAGCTACAAAGGTAATGAAACATGTAAGTAAATTTACTTACGTTTATACATGGTTACAATCATGAACAAATTATAAAGCAATGAACAATTCATTAGTCTACACCCGGTCACAACTGTAATGAGTTCTTGGTGCAAATTTTATTGTTTGGTCACACACATATACATACACACATATATAAATACACCACTGACAATGATCGTGCAGAAATTGACCAACATCGTCACTGCTCTACCCTCCCTGCTGATGGATCCTTTATCCCCGACTCATTGACTTTGACAGCAACTGATTTGATGCACGAACTGTTGGGCGCCTCACTCCTCGTGGACCTTTCTACCTCGATCTCCTCTTCAAGGGGGGCTCCTTGCTGTGGTGAAGAGGCTCTTG
Organism: Cherax destructor; assembly: GCA_009830355.1. Taxonomy (NCBI): domain Eukaryota; kingdom Metazoa; phylum Arthropoda; class Malacostraca; order Decapoda; family Parastacidae; genus Cherax; species Cherax destructor. The sequence continues at coordinate 28,062 of WNWK01004934.1, forward strand.
GTCTGAGGAATTGGACCTTTTGGTCTTCTTCCTCAGACCGAACCTAATTACCCCCCAATCCCCCCTCCCTTTTCCCCATCCTCCCTTTTTTCCCTTTCCTCCTCATCCCTCTCTTATTTCCTTCCCATTTTTAACCTGGGAGCTTCTCTCCACAGGCATTCTAGTTCCTAGGTAGGGGGAAGGGTATCGTGGTCCATCCCATTCCGTTGAGGTCCTTGGTGGTGGTGTAGTTTGCCGTGGAATCTGGATCGCCTGGGGATGTCCCGTTCCCCCTCCGGTCTCCCGGGAGTGGCCTTGGGTATCTTTCGGGCGACGTGCGTATCTCTGGAGGCCACCTTTCGGATTCTGGGGGTGGTGGCCGAAGGCGGTATGCTTTGTGGCGGATATCCGGCCGCCCTCTCTTTTGTCCACCGAGGTGGCTCGGTGGATGTGAGGTTGCTATCCTGGATTGCTGGTTTACTGGCATGAAGGGTATGGTATGGGTTCCATGCAGCATCTGCACTACTTGCGGTGTTGAGGTCCTCTTGGGCGCGGAGGGGGATTTACGCCCCTTCCATTCCTCCTAGGAGCTATTCCTCCACGTTCCCCCCCTTTTTTTTTATTCTTTTTTTTATTTTTATTTTATTTTTTTTTCTTAAAAATAAAAAGAAAGTAACCTAACCATGGCTGACCCAATCCATGAACCCAATACCCCCAGGCCCCTTCCTGATACCGCACCTAGTTCTGACCCTACCTCATTACCGGACAACTCTAATACCCCTGTACCTCTTGCTGGTGCCGGCTCGTCACCTGCTTCAGGTACCTGGGTTCCGACCGGCCCTTTTGACATATCTGACCTTCGCTCTTCTCTGACCTTGATTCCGGCTTCTCCCTCAACGGTGCGGCAATTTTCGAATCGCTCGCCCGTCTCCCATCAGACGACCCCCGGTCCCACGCCCAAACAACCAAGACCCTTACATGACGATTCGACTCTTCCTTCTCGTTCATCTCAGAAACGACTAGTACGTCCCACACTCCATTTAGATACTTTGTTTCACACTACTCAATGGACAAAGTTTTTTACTCTCAGACCAACTACTCCAGCTACCTATCTTTCCGATCATAGTATTGGTAAACCTCTCCTACGCCATGTAGGCAAAGATATCTCTTTTCACGCTCTCAAGAGCGGCACTCCCATCATCACGGTCCAGAATGCTGGCCAAGCTCGCGAACTTTCCCTTCTTACGACCATAGATACTATTCCTATCACTATTGACAAGCATCATTCTCTTAATTCTTGTAGTGGTACTGTCATTTTACCCCACACCATTGTCCAACGGAATTTCCAGACATGTGGTGAAGACATTTTGGAGCAACTTGAGCTCCAAGAACTCCCTATCCTTAAGGTTGACACTTTTACCCTCCCTGCCAATAAGCGTAGACATTTTCCATGCAATATAGCTCGTTTAAGGTTTGACTGCCGTGAACTCCCACCTTCGGTCTACATTGCAGGTCAACGTTTACAAGTTCGAAAGGTGACCCCTACACCACAGCAGTGTAGAAACTGCTGGCGTTTTGGTCATCCAGCGAAATATTGCGGGTCCATGGCCGAATGCCCAGTCTGTGGTGCCGACGACCATGCCAGTCCTTCTTGTACTTTACCTCCCTCTTGCCTTAACTGTCATGAGGCACATCCGTCATATTCTCGCTGTTGTCAGGTTTACCTGAATGAGCGGGAAATCCGTTGCCTCAAAGAGGCGTAAGGCTTCTCATATGCTATGGCCGTCTCTCATCTACGCCTTCAAGGGAGACTTCCCCGTATTTCCTATTCTCGCATTGCTAAACGTCGCCCCGCTTCTGGGGTCCCAACTTCCATGGCTTCCTCTGTGGTCGCCTCATCCTCAGTCACCCCTGTCTCGAATCCTTTTGATGTTCTTGGCTCCGAGGTCCCTACCTCGGCATCCCATACTATCCACACTCCTTCCTCTACTCACTCGCACAGTTCTGAGTCTACACGTCCTCGTCCTTCACCTAAACCTCAGCGCCCCCATTCTTCTCATAAGCCCGGCAAAAAATCCCTACTGCCAGGTTCTTCGCCTCCGTCTAGTTCTGTAACGTGTGTGGAGGTTCATCCTCCTCATACACTACCTTCATCCCCTGTCCCCTCCCAAGCCCCTTCGACAGTTTCCTCTTCTCTCTCCTCGCCCTCTACTTTAGTACAGGCTATAGACTCCCCGATAGTTGCTCAAGCTTCTTCCATTTCTAATGTAGTCCCACATTCTGCATCTTTGACTTCCGAAACACTGGAAGCTATTGCAGAATATATCTCAAGAGACTGGACTGATGATGGACACTACTACACCTGAGGTTCCTCATCTCTCTTCTTCGTCTCGACCCTCCCTTACTTCACAACGTCCTTCTCCTTCTCTGATTACAGGTCTTCCGCTACCTCCACACATGGACTTTTCTAACCCTAGTCCATAGTTTCCTCTCACTTCCACATATCTTTCTCTCCATAAATCATGGCTTATTTGCAGTGGAATATCCGAGGCCTCAGGGGTAACCAGGGTGAGCTTCAGGTGTTGCTCTCCCAGTTTTCCCCTGTTGGGGGTCTGTTTACAAGAACCCAAATTACAATCCACTGTTATCAAGCCCTTTTCAGGCTATGAGTTGTTATATTCATCGGATCCTTTTTCCGATGGAACCTTCAACGAAAGTGCTCTTATACGCACTGGAGTTCCATACCGTCAGCTCTATGTTCCTTCTTCCTTACATTACACCGCAGCCCGTATCCACTTGAATAAGTGGTATACACTCTGTTCTTTATATCTCTCCCCTTCGCAGGCATTGTCTATCCCAGATGTTGATTTTCTGGTTTCTTCCTTACCGCCACCCCTTCTATTACTTGGCGATTTTAACGCACACCATTTTCTCTGGGAGGGTCGCACTGTGACTCCCGTGGCATTCAGTTGGAGGCATTTCTTGCTTCTCTTCCCCTCCATGTTTTAAATACGGGTACTCCTACCCATTTTGATCCCCGAACTCATTCTTTCTCCTGCATCGATCTTTCCATCTGCTCTTCATCTACTGTCCTTGACTTCACCTGGTCTGTCCACCCGGACTTACATGACAGCGATCATTTCCCAATCATCCTTAAGTCCCCTCTGTTTTCTCCACCTCCTCATTGCCCACGCTGGCAATTTGACCGGGCGAAATGGGACCTTTACGCACATCTTACTGCCTTTCATGAGGTTCCTACCTCGTCCTCCATTGATGAGGTTTTACATCTCTTTTTGTCTTCCATCTTCACAGCGGCTTCGCATTCTATTCCCCAAACTTCGGGCAAGCATCCTCAGAAGTGTGTGCCTTGGTAGTCTCCTGCTTGTGCTCGGGCAGTGCGTTTGAAACGCACTGCATGGGGCAGGTATCGGTATAACAGAACCACAGAGAGACTCCTTGACTTCAAGCAGAAGAGAGCTATTGCTCGCCGTGTCATAAGTGATGCTAAACGCACTTGTTGGCGAGATTACGTTTCTACTGTCACTTCGGCTTCCTCGATGAGTGCAGTCTGGAAGAAAGTGCGGAAATTAAGTGGTAAATTCTCCCCCGACCCGGCTCCTGTTCTTCAGGTTGCTGGTGTCGATATAGCACACCCTCTTGCCGTTGCCACTGAAATTGGTAATCTCGTCTGCATTTCACAGGGGCTCCATCTATGCCCCTTGTTCCTTTCTTCTAAGTCTGCCAGCGAGTTAAAGCCCTTAGATTTTTCTTATCTTAGAGAAGAATCCTATAATGTGCCTTTTACCCTTCAAGAACTGGAGGCAACGCTCTCTGCTTGCCGATCATCGGCAGCTGGGCCAGACGGCATACATATTCGTATGCTACAGCATTTACATCAGTCTGCTCTTACTGTCCTCTTACGACTCTTTAATCTCATATGGTCGCAAGGAGTTCTTCCCCAGCTGTGGAAGTCTGCTATTGTTCTCCCTTTTCGAAAACCAGGTACTACGGGACGTGATCCTCTCACTACCGTCCCCCTCGCTCTTACCAGTGCAGTTTGCAAGTGATGGAACGTCTAGTTAATAGACGTTTGATGTGGTATTTAGAGACTCGCAATAGTCTCTCCCCTAGTCAGTATGGCTTCCGTAAGGGCCGTTCTGCCATTGACCCCTTGCTGCGCTTGGATACGTATATTCGTAATGCCTTTGCGAATAACCATTCGGTTATCACTATCTTTTTCGACCTTGAGAAGGCTTATGATACAACTTGGAGATATAATATCTTGGCCCAGGCACACTCCTTAGGCCTCCAAGGCAACCTTCCATACTTTCTTAAGACCTTCTTAACTGACAGACATTTCCGGGTCCGGGTTAGTAATGAACTTTCCCCGGAATTTGTCCAAGCTGAAGGTGTCCCCCAGGGATGTGTGCTGAGCACAACACTCTTTCTGCTTGCTATAAATAATCTGGCATCTGTTCTCCCATCCAATATTTGGTCATTGCTCTATGTGGATGACTTTGCTATAGCTTGTGCAGGTGCTGACTGTCACCTCATTGCAGTTTCCCTCCAGCATGCCATCAACCGGGTTTCTGATTGGGCCACCACTCACGAATTTAAATTTTCTAGTGGCAAAACTCATCAAATTACGTTTACTAGACGTTCAGTGGTCTCTGATCATTGTACCTATACGGCTCACGTATCCCAGAACGTGATACAGTCAGGTTTCTCGGACTCCTGTTCGACCGTCGATTGTCCTGGAAACCTCACATTACCTCTCTGAAGGCAACTTGTCACACCAGGCTGAACCTCCTTAAAACCCTCGCACATCTTTCATGGGGGGCTGATCGTAGAACCCTCCTTCGCCTACATTCAGCCCTAATTTTGTCGAAACTCTATTATGGTGACCAGATATATTCTGTGGCCTCCCCTGCTACTCTTTCCATCCTTAATCCCATCCATCACCAGGGATTACGCTTATGCCTTGGTGCATTTCGTTCTTTCCCGGTTGAGAGCCTCTATGTAGAAGCGAACATTCCATCCTTATCCGATCGTCGTGATGCACATTGCATTCGCTATTTTGTTCGCTCTCATGACCTCCGCAATCCTTCCATGTATAGGATTATTACAGATGTTAGTAGGCACTCTTTATTTGTTCGTCGCCCCTGCTTACTTCGTCCCTTTTCTCTTCGTCTACATTCACTCCTGTCTTCCCTTCAGCTCCCACCTCTATATGTTCATGTGGCTTCACCTTTTCCTCTACCCCCTTGGGACGTTCCTGCAGTCCGTGTCTGATCTATCCCTCTACCTAGCGCGAAAGCCCAACTACCTACGGCGGCTTCTCGCTCTTTCTTTCTAGACCACTTCCGTTCTCATTCCCATGCCATCGCAGTATACACCGATGGTTCAAAGTCATCTGACGGCGTCGGATTCGCAGCAGTGTTTCTGGACAGCATTGTACGAGGGCATCTATTACCCTCTGCTAGCATATTTACGGCTGAATTGTATGCCATTCTTGTGGCACTTATCCGTATTGCATCTATGCCTGTGTCACCATTTGTGGTCGTTTCAGACTCCCTTAGTGCATTACTACAGGCTATCCGTAAAATTGATACACCTCACCCCCTAGTTCTTCGTATCCACCTTTGGTTACGCCGTATCTTTAGCAAGCATAAAGATATTGTTTTTTTGTTGGGTCCCTGGTCATGTTGACGTACAGGGCAATGAACAGGCAGACACTGCTGCGCGGTCAGCAGTACATGACCTTCCAGTTTCATATAGAGGTGTTCCTTTCACGGACTATTTTGCGGCCATTGCTACCCACCTTCGAACCCGTTGGCAACAACGCTGGTCTGACCTGCTGAATAACAAACTTCATTCTATTAAACCGATTATAGGTTTCTGGCCTTCTTCTTGTCACCAATGTCGAGGTTGGGAGATTACACTCTCCTGTCTTCGCATCGGCCACACTCGTCTTACTCACGGGTATCTCATGGAGAGGCTCCCTGCCCCTCTCTGTGAGCATTGTCAGGTTCCAGTGTCTGTTCGACATATTCTGCTGGACTGCCCCCACTATCAACGAGCACGCAGAATTTACCTCCAACGACGTCTTCGCTCTGCGGCCCTTTCTTTACCTTCCCTTCTTGCAGATGGACCCTCCTTTAATCCTGACTCTCTTGTTGACTTTTTGACTGAAACTGACTTACTACACAAACTCTGAAGGTTATACCTCTAGCACCTCCCTCAGTCCCTTCTACCTCGATCTCTTGCTACCCTCTATCCCTGCACTATCCACCGTCATACTGCACTCCATACCCTACTAATCATCCATCTCCCTCTTACAACCCACTCTCCCTGCATCCTACAATAACCTGCAGCGCTGCATAACCCCTGTGGTTTAGCGCTTCTATTTGATTATAATAATAATAATCTACCTCAATCTCTTTGCTACCCCCTGCACTATCCACTACCCTGTGCTGTATGACCCTTGTGGTTTAGTGCTTTTGATTATAATTTCCACTGCCGTGCTGCACACGAACTAATAATCCTCTCTTGCTACCCTATACCCCTGCTATGCTGTATGACCCCTGTGGTTTATTGCTTTTTTGATTGTAATAATACCCAATATCCCTGCCCTGTGCTGTATGACCCTTGTGGTTTTGCACCTTTCTGATTTTAATTTTTTGAAGGCCATAGAGAAAATGCTTTTGAAAGTGGGAGTGAAATCCCCATACTTTTTTGAGGTCCATCATAGAGAACGGGAAGGTTTTTGAAAATGGGAGTGAAATTCCCATAGATTTTTTTCGAGGGTCATAGAGAACGGGAAGGTTTTTGAAAATGGGAGTGAAATTCCCATAGATTTTTTTAGGTCCATTATAGAGAATGGGAAGGTTTTGAAAACGTCATAAAAAATCTATGGGAATTTCACTCACATTTTCAGAACCTTCCCATTCTCTATGATGTACCTCAAAAAAATCTATGGGAATTTCACTCCCATTTTCAAACCCTTCCCATTCTCTATGATGGACCTCAAAATAATCTATGGGAATTTCACTCCCACTTTCAAACTCTTCCCATTCTCTATGATGGACCTCAAAATAATCTATGGGAATTTCACTCCCATTTTCAAAACCTTCCCATTCTCTGTGATGGACCTCAAAAAAATCTATGGGAATTTCACTCCCACTTTCAAACCCTTCCCATTATCTATGATGGACTTCAAAAAAATCTATGGGAATTTCACTCCCACTTTCAAACCCTTCCCATTCTCTATGATGGACCTCAAAAAAATATGGAATTTCACTCCCACTTTCAAAACCTTCCCATTCTCTGTGATGGACATCAAAAAAATCTATGGGAATTTCACTCCCACTTTCAAACCCTTCCCATTCTCTATGATGGACCTCAAAAAAATCTATGGGAATTTCACTCCCATTTTCAAAACCTTCCCATTCTCTGTGATGGACCTCAAAAAAATCTATGGGAATTTCACTCCCACTTTCAAACCCTTCCCATTCTCTATGGACCTCAACAAAATCTATGGGAATTTCACTCCCACTTTCAAACCCTTCCCATTATCTATGATGGACTTCAAAAAAATCTATGGGAATTTCACTCCCACTTTCAAACCCTTCCCATTCTCTATGATGGACCTCAAAAAAATATATGGGAATTTCACTCCCACTTTCAAAACCTTCCCATTCTCTGTGATGGACCTCAAAAAATCTATGGGAATTTCACTCCCACTTTCAAAACCTTCCCATTCTCTACGGACTTTAAATAATCTATGGGAATTTCACTCCCACTTTCAAAACCTTCCCATTCTCTATGGCCTCCATTATACTACTAATAAAAAAGAAGCACTAAACCACAGGGGTCATACAGCACTCAGGCCTCCATAATTATTATAATCAAATAGAAGCGCTAAACCACAGGGGTTATACAGCGCCCCAGGCCTCCAGAAAAGCCTATGGGAACTCCACTCCCATTTTGAGATTACAGCAGAACCTCAGTACTGGAACTTAATTTATTCCAGAAGGCTGTTAGAATGCCAGTCCATTTCAGTATTGAACAAATTCTTCCCAATTTTGTTTTTGGTTGGCTGTTACTAATCTTCATAGGTCTGGCGGCAACTTCGTACAGCAGTTCTGGCAGGTCGTAGTTAAGGTTGAGTACATTATTATTATTATTATAATCAAATGGAAGCGCTAAACCACAGGGGTTATACAGCAATAGTACAGGGGTTCTGTATTATACCTAAAGAATTTTTCCCATACACCAGCTAGAAAAAAAAAAAAAGTAAAATTGAGAAGGGCCAGAAAAAAAAAAGTTCCCCATAACAAATTGACATCTCCAGGGAAAATGGGAAATACCCATTCATAAAATGGGGCAAAAAATTTAAAGTGGGAGCAAAGTTCCAATATACTTAAGAAATTTCCCACAATTTTTTTTTTGTGGTCGTTATATTCAAAACTAAGCTTTAAACCCAGCCAGGTCATACAGCATTTTTAAAATTCTCCATAATCATGGAGAGTGCTAAACCCATAGGATTATACAGCACATGGGAGGGGGTGTGTGGAAGGTATTCAGACTCAATTTAGGAAACCAGAGCACAGATCCAATTCCCTAGATCAAAAGCCCCACCACATGCATCAAGGAACCTTCCTTAAGCAGCTCCCTCATAGAAATGGAATATTCTTTTTGGAGTGAAATTCTCACTTTCCTCTGCAAATTAAAATTCACAGTAAATGGTCAATTACAATGTATTTTTATCAACTTTTTTCATAGTACCATTTGCATGTTACTCAATTACATCCTGATAAGGAAGCACTAAACCCAGAGGGTCATAGTTTCTGGAAGGCATGCAGATATGTTCCCAGGCAGACTGGGCATATCGGCACTACCTGGTGGACCACTGGGCTGGGTAGTCACAAAACTTAAAAGTTAAGTCCCAGTTTGCTTCTGATCAGAGGGGAGGTTATAACCAGTTCTTTGGATAAACCAGCAATGCACTATTATAATCAAAGAAAGCACTAAACCAACAAGGGTCATACAGCGCTGCAGGGGCAGAAAATAGTGCCGTGGCTATAAACATCTAGGTGGAGAGGGGATCAGAAGCAAGGGAAGAAATGGGGTAGGAAAGATGCTAGGGGGTGTGTGTCAAAGTTCGTATAGTGAAGCAGTTGCTGTCAGAGTGATTAATAAGTCAAAGGCAGGGTCATCTGCAAGAACGGAAGATAAGGCAAGAGTGGTAGGGCAGCAAGGTTGTTGGAGGTAAATCCTATGAGCTCGCTGGTAAACCGGGCAATCTACAAGTGAAGAACCAAAATAGCGACCCGACAAACCTCTGAGACGAATAGGATGTTTTTCCATGAGATACCCATGGGTAAGGCGAGTATGGCCAATGTGGAGATGAGAAACACAGTCTCCCGAGTATGACAACAGTTGTAAGATGGCCACAAACCTAAAATTATTATAACCAAAAGACACAAACCTAAAAGCAGTGTAATAAAGTCCAATTTGTTATGGTGCATGTCCAACCACCATTGTTGCCAACGGCTGCAAAGATGGGCAGAGATGACTGGAAAATCTCTGAAAGGAATATACCTCAATAGGAAACCAGATCATGCACCACTAACTGCGTAGCAGCATCTGCTTGTTCATTGCCTTACATATCATGTCCAGGGGCCCAACAGAAAACGATGTCTTTGTTTTTGCTAGCAACACAGCACAACCGTAGTTGAATATGAAGGACTAACAGATGAGGGGAATCAAATTGTTTAATGGCTTGTACAGCACTGAGGGAATCTAGAATGATCACAAATGTCAAAGGAGATATGCATGTAATATGGAGAAGTGCTATGAGGATGGCATACAACTCAGCAGTAAAAATACTAGCCGAGTCTAACAAATGACCTCGGACATCGTCAGGGAACACCACCGCGAACCCAACACTGTCAGATTTAGAACCATCTGTATAAACAGCAATGGCATGAGCATGCGACCGTGAGTGATAAAGAAAAAGAGCGAGAAGCAGTCGTAGGTAGGAGAGCTTTGGCACATGGCAGTGGGGGAGAACAGACACGAACCGTCGGAACCTCCCAAAAGGGGAAGGGAAAAGTCAGACGCTAGGGAGGCAACTGGAGAGAAGACCGGAGTGAAGACAAAGTGAAAACAGTCGAACAAAATGGGCTTTTACTAACGTCTGAGACCATGAGTGGGAACAAAGTAATGCAGGCAATGAGCATCACAACGATCGGCTAAAGGAACATTCGCCTCAGCATAGAGGCTTTCAACAGGGGATGAACGAAAGGCACCAAGTCATAAACGTAGACCCTGATGATGAATGGGATCTAACATAGAAAGAGTGGTAGAAGCTGCAGAATAGACTTGGTCGCCATAATCCAGTTTGGACAAGACTACGGTGGAATGCAAACGGAGGAGAGTCTGGCCATCTCCTCCCCATGAACAATCCGCAAGAATTTTAAGATCAGCCAATCATGGCAAAACTGCCTTCAAAGAGGAAATGTGAGGTTTCCATGTCAACTGGCGATCTAAGAGAAGGCCAAGAAACTTGACCGTATCACATTCTGGAATACGTGAGCCGTGTAAATACAGTGGAATATCTGGGACAATAGGACGTCTAGTGAAGGTAATGAAATGGGTTTTCGTACTAGAAAATTTAAATCCATGAGAAGTGGCCCATTATTATAATGGGGAGTGCTAAACCCATAGGATTATACAGCACATGGGGATGGGGGTGGAAGGTATTCAGACTCAATTCAGGGAATTGGAGTACAGATCCAATTCCCTAGATCAAGAGTCCCTCACCAGTATCAAGGAACCTCCCTTGAGGGGAGAAGTGTCGCAATAAGAAACCCTGTCAGTCACATCCTGAAGGGAGGTCGCTACCAGGCGACAGTCAGCACCTGCGTAACCTATAGCGAAGTTATCCACAAAGTGACGACCAAATATGCGATGAAAGATAGGTCATTTACAGCCAAGAGAAAAAGGGTAGTGCTAAGGACACAACCTTGTGGGACACCCTCGGCCTGAGGAAAGCGAGGCGCCAACATGGACACAAAAATGTCTAAGATAAGAGAGCAGTAAGGAAAGTTGGCAGATTACCACAGAGGCCTAAGGAGTGGGCTTGGGCTAAAATGTTATACCTCCAAGTGGTGTCATATGCCTTCTCATCAAAAAAGACTGCTAGGAGAGAGTGTTAGCAAAGGCATTTCGAACATACGTATCCAAGTGGAGCAAGGGGTCCAAAGTAGAGCAGCCCTTGCAAAAGCCACATTGGCGAGAAAGACTATTGCGAGTCTCCAAATACCATATCAGACGTCTATTCATTAATCGTTCCATCACCTTGCTGGTCAGGGCACTGGGACAATAGTGAGAGGTATCAAGCCCCGAGGTGCTTGGTTTGCAAAATGGTAGTACAATGGCATATTTCTATTGTTGAGGGAGATCTTCTTGTGTCAAATAAGATTGAAAAGACGTAAAAGGACTGTAAGGGCTGTAGAATGCAGATGTTGTAGCATACCGATATGAATATTATCAGGTCCAGCTGCCGATTACTGGCAAGTGGAAAGCGTGGACTCTAGCTCTAGGAGAGTGAAAGGTATGTTATACGGCTCCATTCATTACTTGTGATTGCCAAAGAAACCCTGCCTGTACCTCGATTCAAAACGCTGCTAAAAAACCACCTTCTCACCCAAACCTAAGTGCACAATATTTAACATTACCAACAAAGTTGATTAATCACTTAAATGTAAAAACCTGTTATAAATAATGCATACTGAGCTAATTCTGTTTCTATAGCATTAACAAATAAAATAATCCACTCTTGTACTCTTTGTAACTCCTCTAATGAACATATAAACTGTAATTGCAATACAATTGTTTTAATTTGTCTGATCTCATTAATTGCATTGCTGCAATTAATAAATTATGTTCAACTTATATTCAAATTTCACAACTCAAATATACAATTATACTTTTCTTTCTTTCTTTCAACACATTGGCCGTTTCCCACCGAAGCGGGGTGGCCCAAAAGGAAAAACGAAAGTTTCTCCTTTTACATTTAGTAATATATACAGGAGAAGGGGTTACTAGCCCCTTGCTCCCGGCATTTTAGTCGCCTCTTACGACACGCATGGCTTACAGAGGAAGAATTCTGTTCCACTTCCCCATGGAGACAATTATACTTATTTTGTAAATTATCAACCATAATTTTTTACCATGTAGTCTACTGTTAATTAATTTTAAGAATGGCCACAATGCTCAGCATATTAGGGGCTTTTGGCATGTATACCTCATTTATACCCAGAACTATGTAGTACATCTTTGTATCATGTCTAAATAAAAATTATTTATTATTATTATTATCATTAGAGGAGAAATCCAAGGGTAATTGCTCCTTGGTAGACTTAGATCAAGAAATGAAGGACAAAGGTGAAGCCCTTGGGAGACACGGACAAGATAGTTCCCGATTTTTGTAGCAACTTCAAGAGGTTCTGCAACACTAACACCAACAACCCACAAAACATGAGCTGGGTCCGGAGTGTACTTGCCACACAACTATTGTACCTTCTTCCAAACCACACAAATTGGGGAAGTCGAGATTAGATTTTGCCACCGAAATGGCTAGTAAGTTTATTCAGGTATACACAAATACATTTACATAGATTATCATACATAGCAGCATATGTGTAGAGAACCTAGGATAACCCAAAAAGTCAGAGTGACTTATTTCCATTGTGCACCCCATATCCATCCTGTGGACGGTAGCACAAGAGCATATGGATACACAAAAGGCCTAGGAACTAGGCCCCAAATGTTTACATATCTACAGTTCATTTATCTGTTTCAAGTAAATTTAGGAAATTTGCTTAGTACTATATCTGGCATCTTATTTTCATTAATAAGATACCTTGACATGTCACATAGGTTATTATACTATCTCTATTCCTCAATAAGTGGACAATTAAGCACAGTGTTCAGGACAGTGACCATATGCTTGACCTCATAATTTGCATTTAGTTTGATCATCTGTCTCTCTCCCAAACTGCCATTAGTACTTGTAACCAAGCCTAAGCCTGGCCACTACAACATCAGTGTTCACATTGCAAGTTGCTCCATAAACATACTTATCTACGTTCATGTTATCATAGTGGGTTATAGATCTACTCAGACTTCTAACTACATTCCTATAACAATCATTTTCATTATTTACTTCTCTCCTAATATTATTCCTCATGCTAGACACAGATATACCAAAGTTATATTCTACATTCTCCTTCTGGGTACTCTTCTTGGCTAACATTGGATCATTCCTTCATGATAACGTTGATATGTGTGATGGGATCCATAGCAATTGTACAGTAACTCCTTTGTCCCGGATTTTTGAGTATCTATACCCGACTTTGAGAAGTCGAGGTAATGGTAGGCATTTAGCGTCATGTACGACACAGCGTACAACTACCCTTGCCTGCTTAAAATCCAAAAGATGATCTGAGGTCCGATTATATCAATAGCGGCCCCACGCAGCAAGTTTCAAATGCACTGTACAGGCACAGGCATACCTCCAAGTCAATCATGTCTGAGAATGCCTGCCTGAGGTTTGAGGAATAGAATGCGATGCTGCAGTCAAAACTAAAATAAAACTGGTGCACCAGGACGAAGGACGAAAGAGGGTCCTCACAAAAAGCAGCAAGATGAGAGTACAAGTCCCAATTCGCTCGTCTAAACTGCCAACGAAGGCTACGAGGCGGGCAGGAATACGTAGTAGAAGTAAGAAGAATAGGAAAGTGATCACTGTTGTGCAAATCTGGGAGAACAGACTAAGCGCAATCAAGTGCAATTAACGAGGAGGAAATAGAAAGATCAATGCAAGAGACAGACTCAGTGTGAGAGTCAAAATGGTTGGGAGCACCTGTATTAAAACATGAAGAGGATGAGAAGTGAGAAGTCTCTCCAACTGATCACCACGAGAGTCACAGTGGGACCCTCCCCAAAGATGATGGCGAGTGTTAAAATCACCTAACAAGATGGGCGGCGGCTGAGAAAAAAAATCAAGAATGCAATATCCGAGATAGAGAATGCATGGGAAGGGGAGAGATGTGGAGAGCGAACTGTATACCACCTGTGCAAATAAATATGGGCTGCAGTATAATGCAGCAGAGAACGAACAAAGACCTGTGGATACGGTATACCAACGCACACAAGAAGCTCACTTTCATTAAATGATTCATCAGGAAAGGGTCAGAAGAATGTAACAGCACATAGCCCAAAACGGGATGAATAACAGTTGAACGAAGTTTGGGCTCTTGTAACCCAACACACATTGGGAAAAACTGGAAGAGCAACACCTGGAGTTCTTCCCGATTACCCCGGAGGCCATGAATGTTCCATTGTAAATAAGTCATTATCCACAAAGACAGGTAAGCCAACAATAAGAAGTGATAAAATCTATGGGCTATTAGGGTCAGTGTGGAGGCAACAGAAAGCATGTAAGCAAGGAGGAATCAGAATGCTGTGAAGGAAAAGATTGCTGCGAGGGTCGCGAAAAATAAGGAGTAGAAGGAGGAGCGTCGGTGTCCATAGAGGGTTTCGTCTTCGCAAATAGTCGGAGATAGCGTCAAGTGTCTCAGCGGATAAGGAAGACGCCGATACCATGACTTCAGAGACAGGTGAGGTAGAGCAAGTAGAGATCGGGGAGACTATGGAGGGAACCAAAGAGGTCTGAGAGAGGAGGGGAGTATGAACCTGGAGAGATGTGCCGGTGGGGACAGAAGAGTCCTGCTGTGGAACAGGAGAGGAAGGAGGTTGGAAGGTAATTGGGGAAGAAGTCTGAGGGGGGGGGAACGGGAGAAGAGGGGACCACACGAGGGGAGGGGGTGAACCTTCACCTCCGTGTGAGAGCTAGAAAGGTGGGTGAGAACCAGGCACTGAGGCCGAAAAGAAAAACTGCTGGGGAATTGTAAGCACTGGAGGAATGTGAAGAGACTTGGGCTTATGAGGCAGGTTCAGCTTTGCAGGTGATGGGCACGAAGATGATGCAGGTGTGCAAGGCCTTGCAGACTGAGAAACTAGCAGACGAGAAGTAGATTATTATTATAATCAAAGAAAGTGCTAAACCAGAAGTAGAGGTAGGAGTAGGTAAGGAGGTGGGGGTTTCAGAGGATAAAACGCAAAAAAAATTAGAGACGGGTGACCTTGGAAGACACGATACTGGAAGAGCTGGTAGGCGTGGAGACTGCCAAGGTTGGAAGATTCCCCTGAAGGCGGAGCCAAGAGACAGCCATAGCATAAGGCCTTCGCTCTCCTTAAGACCTGACAACAGCAGGAAAAAGAAGGATGAGGTTCATTGCAATTGAGAAAAGTGGGGGGGAGGGGGAAGACTGCAAGATGTATCGGCATGACCTGCAGCACCGCAGACCGGGCACTCAACAGCAGATCTGCAGTATTTAGTGGGGTGTCTAAAGTGCCAGCAGTTTCGACACTGTTGGGAAGTAGGGACCACTTTACGGACTTCTAGGCGGTGGCTTGCACTATAAACAGACAGGAGTTCATGGCAGTCAAAGGTTAAGTGGTCCATTCATCCGATAGGACCTCGAGCTTGCAAGTAGTGCAGATGCAGCGTGGAACCCATGCCATACCCTACCCTTCACGCCAGTAAACCAGCGCTCTGGGATAGCAACCTCACATCTACCGACAAAAGAGAGGGCGGTTGGAAATCCGCCACAAAGCATACCTCCTTCGGCTGTCACCTCCCAGAACTGACAGGCAGCCTCTGGAGAGACACCCATCATCTGTAGAACACCCCGCTCACGTCTTGGAAATTCGGAAATAGAGCAAGGCATCTCTAGATAATCCAGATTCCACGGCAAACTACACCACACCCGAGGAGCCTCACAGAGTGGGAGGAACCCCGGCACTCTTCCCTCTACCTAGAAACCGTAATGCCAGAGGGGACCCCAGAGGCTACAAATGGGATGGGGAAAAGGAAAGGTTGAAAGGGGAAAAACAGGGGGATATGGGGAGGATGGGATAGGTGAGGGGGATTGGGGGGTAACTAGGTTCGGTCTGAGGAAGAAGACCAAAAGGTTTAATTCCTCAGACCAAGAGCCTCTTTACCATGACAAGGAACCCCCCTTAAAGAGGATCAAGGCATTAAACCCGTAGAGATTATACAGCACCCGTGGAGGGAGGGGAGGAATGAAAGGCATTCAGGCTTAATTCAAGGAACTGGAGCACATACCTAATTCCCGATATCACGAGCCCCACACCAATGTCAAGGAACCTCCATCAAGATGGAAGATTGCAGAAAATGTGAATCATATTCAGAGAAAACTAAACTATTAAAGGGGAAGATTATTACAATCAAAACTAAGCATTAAACCCCCATCCCAAAAAAGGCATCAATGTTATATTCATAGTGATAAAATAGCATTTGTGGTAAAGGTGGAAAAATCTAGAAAAGCTAAATACAAGTGATCTATAAGTGCCCAAAACTAGGCTGTAAAAAAAGGTACAGGTCACCGACAGTTTGTCATAGTAGGAGTTGCCAGAAGTCACCGCCTTCTCCAAGACGCAAGTTACAGTATACTTTTTGTATCAAACTGAACACACATTACTCTGTTAAATAATATTCCAGTAGTCCCTTCATGAGCTAGTCCAAATCACCGACCGGATACGTTCAAAATAAGTGTCCATGGACAGGATTCGTCCAAGAAATAAATGAACCATTGACTGGATTCAAACAGATTCGTCTGAATCCGGATTCATAAGTGACAGGGATTTAGATGCCCTTATCGAACACCCAAACAGTAACTACTAGAGGGTAAGCCTGTCCAAACAATACACGTTCAAATACAAATAGATACAATTCAAATAGACAGATCTACACTCTAAGGAGGTTATTGGTCAGGCGGCAGCGACAGCATCCTAGCAGCCTTTATTCTTCAAAAAACTCAGCGCTCATCAAAGCTTGTGATGGCCTAATTGAAGGTACAACTGCACAAACCCACGTAGATCACAAAATAACCCAAGAATACTAGAAATGCTACCCAAACCTTAACAAAATTGAATAATAATAATAATAATATAATAATAATAATTTTTATTTCAATGCATGTTACAAGTGTACAATGTTATTGGTAGTTACAAATATAATACAATTATAAAACTGTAATGCAAGGAGAGCCACTGGCATGCCATGGCATTAGGGGCAGTTTATTCTAGAGACTTATTCACTAAGTACTTAATGCTAAAGAAATTGATTGAGTTTATTCTAGTTCTATATTATTTAAATTATTAAATGGTTATACATACTATTTAAAGACAATACAAGAGAAATTGGTTGAGTTTAATCTAGTTGTAGAATTTATTTCAAATTACAGTATGTTGATGCTATACTAGTATAATAACAATACTAGAAATAGTTTTTAGAGTTTCATCTAGGTATATATTTTATTTCAAATTAAGAAAATGATGATACTATAAGATTTTAAATGACAATATGATGATATAAGATTGCAACAAGTGTTAAGGAGGATGAACATATCAAAATGAGATCTTCTTAAGTAAAATAATATTGGGTTTGGAAGTTTGTTACAGTATGAGTATTTAGTATAGGGTGAGTAGGTTACTTTTGAGAAGAGTCTTGAATTGATTTTCGGACAAGGTTAACTTGATATTTACTGGTAATGAATTCCAGATTTTGGGGCCCTTTATGTGCATAGAATTTTTACATTGGTTAGTATGGACTCGGGGTATGTCTAAGGAAGACAGCCCTGCAAACCCAAACATCGCCCGGGCTGCCAGACGAACGCCTAACCCAAGCTAAAGGAAATAAAGCCTCCTCCATAGCTTCACTAGTGATACTATGAGCGGAAATCGCAAAGGAACCAACAACAGTAACAAGAAACCAATGCTAAGGACTTTGAAACACAACATGTCTACACAACAGAAAGCCGGTGCATCAACAACTCCCGACACCCCCGCCTGGGTCCCGACAACAACAATATCACCGACCATGGCTGACTAGGAAACCTGATAACTGATGCACACATGAACAAAGACCATTTGCTGCTCACAGGAGATTTTAATATAAATCTCCTACATGACCAGGACCCACAAGTAACAGAATTCACAAGCACTATGAGCAACTGCTTGTTACTACCAACAATATCAAAACCTACAAGAATCTCCGAGACTAGTACCTCATTACTAGACCACATCTGGAGTAACACTATATCCCCTCTAAAATCAGGCATAATCACAGACAACACCACAGACCACTATCCGACCTTTCTCATAACCAACCTTGGTAAATTGCCCCTAGATATTACAAAAGTTACCTTCAGACTACATAACGAGTCAGCTGTAAATAACTTTATAACAGCTATGATTAACATTGACTGGCATAATGAGTTAGAAACATATACAGATACTAATGAATGCATCAAGAATTTCCTTAACAAAACCCACCACCTCTATAACAAACATTGCCCTAAAAAAACTAAACAGATCACAGCTAAGAGACTTAACAATCCCTGGCTAACATCCAACATCCTTAAATCCATTAACAAAAGGCACCAATATGAAAAACAATACAGAAGGGGTCTAATAACCAGAGAACAATCCAAACGCTACTCATCAATCCTTACCAGCCTGATAAGAAGATCAAAAAAATTGTATTATGAGAACAGACTCCAGAACATGAAAGGTGATATGAAAAAGACCTGGAAGACCCTATCTACCTGGAGAGAATTCCAGGGGTCAACGCCCCCGCGGCCCGGTCTATGACCAGGCCTCCTGTTGGACCAGAGCCTGATCAACCAGGCTGTTACTGCTGGCCGCACGCAGTCCAACGTACGAACCACAGCCCGGCTGATCCGGTACCGACTTGAGGTGCCTGTCCAGTGCCTGCTTGAAGACAACCAGGGGCTTGTTGGTAATCCCCCTGATGTATGCTGGGAGGCAGTTGAACAATCTTGGGCCTCTCACACTTATTGTGTTGTCCCTCAACGTGCTAGTGGCACCCCTGCTCTTCATTGGGGATGTTACATCGCCTGCCGAGTCTTTGCTTTCGTACGGAGTGATTTTTGTGTGCAAGTTTGGTACTAAGCCCTCGAGAATTTTCCATGTGTATATAATAATGTATCTCTCCCGCCTGCGTTCTAGAGAGTACAGGTTTAGGAACTTCAAGCGTTCCCAGTAGTTGAGGTGGTTTATCGCACTTATGCGTGCGGTGAAGGTTCTCTGCACATTTTTAAGGTCAGCAATTTCACACGCCTTGAAAGGTGCAGTTAGTGTGCAGCAATATTCCAGCCTAGATAGAACAAGCGATCTGTAAAGTGTCAACATGGGCTTGGCATCCCTGGTTTTGAAGGTTCTCATTATCCATCCTGTCATTTTCCGAGCAGATGCAATTGCTACATTGTTATGGTCCATGAAGGTGAGATCCTCTGACATGATCACTCCCAGGTCTTTGACATTAGTTTTTCGCTCTATTGTGTGGTTGGAATTAGTTTTGTACTCCAATGAGATTTTAATTTCTTCACGTTTTCCGTATCTGAGTAATTGAAATTTCTCATCATTGAACTTCATATTGTTTTCTGCAGCCCATTTAAAGATTTGGTTTATGTCTGCTTGGAGTCTTGCAGTGTCTTCAACGGTGGACACTGTCATACAGATTCGGGTGTCATCTGCAAAGGAAGACACAGCACTGTGGCTTATATCCCTGTCAATGTCTGATATGAGGATGAGGAATAGGATGGGAGCAAGTACTGTGCCTTGTGGAACAGAGCTTTTCACAGTAGCTGCCTCAGACTTTACTCTGTTGACTACTACTCTTTGTGTTCTACGTGTTAGGAAATTATCTGCAATTCTAGGAAATAATAAGATAGCTAAAAACAACACCATCAAATTATCAAAAGCAGATGAACCCCTACTCTCACCTACTGAGACAGCAAACAGACTTAATGTTTTCTTCTCCACCATAGGAAAGAATCTAGCGAGTAAAATCCCAAGCTCAAACACCCGTCCAACAGACTACCTCACAAACACCTACCATAATACACTATTCCTAGCTCCTACCAACCCAATTGAAGTCTTGCTCATAATCAACACCCTTAAAAACAAGGCAGGAGACATAAACAGCTTACCAACTTTTATGTACAAAAAAGCTTCACAGGTACTGTCACCAATTATAGCAACACTATTCAATAAATCCATTGAAGCCTCTACCTTTCCATCAATTCTCAAAATAGCTAGGGTCACCCCGATCCACAAAGGAGGTGATCAAACAGACTTGAATAATTATAGACCAATTTCTAATTTACCACTGCTTTCTAAAATCTTCGAAAAATTAATTCATAGACAAATCTACTCCTACCTCGTCTCACACAATGTACTCAACCCCTATCAATTTGGATTCAGGACAAACAAGAGCACAAATGATGCTATTATGCACACGGAGTTAATATACACCGCACTTGAGAAGAAAGAAGTCCCACTGGGAATCTTCATTGATCTACGCAAAGCTTTTGATACAGTCGACCATGATTTACTGCTCACAAAATTAGCACACTATGGTATAAGGGGGCACCCACTCAACTACCTAAAGTCATACCTCACCAACAGAAGCCAATACGTGTACACAAATGGAGCGAACTCTTCCACACAACAAATTACAGTCGGAGTCCCTCAAGGAAGTGTCCTGGGGCCACTCCTATTCCTCATTTACATAAATGACCTACCGAATGCATCACAACTACTCAAACCCATTTTATTTGCAGATGACACAACATATGTCTTCTCTCCCCCAAATCCAGTTATACTGGCCAACACTGTTAATGCCGAATTACAGAAAATATCAACATGGATGACGACTAACAAGCTTACTCTCAATACTGACAAGACCTATTTCAAACAGTTTGGAAGCAAAGCCACAAATGTTCCACTTAACATAAAGCTCAATGGTTCACCCATCACAAGACTCACAGAGGGAAAATTCCTAGGAATCCATCTTGACAGTAGCCTTAAATTCCAAATACACATACAACAAATTTCCAAGAAAATCTCAAAGACGGTAGGCATATTATCAAAGATACGCTATTATGTGCCACAATCAGTTCTCCTTGCACTATATCATTCACTTATCTACCCTTATCTCACCTATGGAATCTGTGCATGGGGATCAACAACACTAAATCACCTTAGACCACTCATAACACAACAAAAGGCTGCAGTCAGAATGATAACAAATTCCCACTCTAGACAGCATACTCCGCCAATATTCAAAAGTCTAAAACTACTCACCGTAAAGAGCATTCATACTTATTCTTGTGCCTACTACATATATAAAACTTTACTCTAATATAAACCCTCCGCTCAAAATTCTCCTCACCAACTTTAATAGGACCCATGACCACAACACAAGACACAGATCCCTTTTTGATATACCCCGTGTTTATATCAACCTATGTAAAAATTCTATGCACATAAAGGGCCCCAGAATCTGGAATTCATTACCAGTAAATATTAAGATAACCTTGTCTGAAAATCAATTTAAGACTCAACTCAAAAACCACCTACTCACCCAAAACTAAATAATCATACTATAAACTACTTTGAAAAATGCTCATTATTACTTTCCTATACGATAATCTCAATTTTTAATAATATGTTACTATTATGTTACCCCCTACTCACCCAAAACTAAATACTCATATTACAAGTTAATGTCAAAAATGCTAAATGTTATTTTCCTTAAGATAATCTCAATTCCATATTACCATTCAAGAATTTAAACACCTGTAACAATCTAATATCATTTAATAATTTTAACAGTAAAATTTCATCATATTGTAATTTGAAAACCATTTTTAACTAGAATAAACTCAATAAATTGCTCTAATATTAAGTACATAGTCTTTAAGTTACTAGATTAAGCTGCCCCTAATGCCATGGCATGTCAGTGGCTCTCCTTGCACTCAATTTACATTGTAACTACCAATACCTATGTAATCTGCAATGAAATAAAATTTACTTTACTTAGTAGAATATACAGTAAAACAACCAATAAAAATACATTATGAAATCCGGTGTAAACTGCAACCAAACGGTCTTCTACATGGATTACATGCAACTTCTGTGGTAATTGGGCTCAAGCACCTTGTCCAGATATCCAAGAATTGTCTACAAGAGGTATTAAATCAGTCAAGTGTTTTGGGTATGCCCAAATGAGATCCAACTGTGGAATAAAATCACATTGGTATTAAAAGATGATAATATCAAAACGGCATTCATAGAAAACCTGAAAGCATTCTATAACAGATGGGAAAATAAAAAGTCTGGGCCGGATGGTGCTATCACCCATGGTGCAGATGCTGTCCTGGTAGACAGTAACTGTAAGAATGGAGAAATGAATGTTAGTGGCCTAGGGGGAGACAGGAGCTGTAGTGGGGAAACAGGTGTAGACAAGGAAATGGAAAACCCAATGTTATAAACTAGGAATACCACGGGAGATAGTAAACAAGGGGATGCCCCTAGAAATAGTGAAGATAAATTACCAGAAACAATTGATGAAGGCTCCATTGTTAGCACTAGTGTTGAAGATAGAAATGAGACAGGAAAATATGCACCAATAGGGAATACAGTCACAAAAAACAAAGGCAAACAGAAACCAGGCCTATGCAAATTCTATGCACTTGGTATATGCAGGCATGGAATGTTGGGAAAAAGGGATGGGACGTGCAACTTTGACCACCCCAGAAAATGCCATGCCCATATGACAACAGGAATATACAACCTCCCTTCCTGTAAGCTTTTCCACCCTGAAATGTGTCACTCTTCAGTTCAGGAAAGACACTGCTACAATTACTATTATGTTACCCCTACTCATATTATAAGTTAATGTCAAAAATGCTCAATGTTATTTTCCTTAAGATAATCTCAATTCCATATTATCATTCAAGAATCTTAACACCTGTAACAATCTAATATCTAATATCATTATATAATAATTTAAACAGTAAAATTTCATCATATTGTAATTTTGAAAATAATTTTTAACTAGAATAAACTCAATAAATTTATCTAATATTAAGTACATAGTTTTTAAGGACTAGAATAAGCTGCCCCTAATGCCATGGCATGTCAGTGGCTCTCCTTGCACTCAATTTACATTGTAACTACCGATACCCATGTAATCTGCAATGAAATAAAATTTGTTTGTTTGTTTGTTGATTTATATTGCCAGGCACACCACCTAAAGGGTACAAGAAGATACAAAACATCCAGACCATGGGAAAACCAGGGTAGCCACAGCCACTCCAAAGAGGTTATTTTTAGTGCCAGGAAGGAAAAAAAGCTGGTGGGAAATAACAGAAATCTTACACCAACTCCAATCATTTCTGGAGTGGAATCACAGTCAATGGCCTCCACTCTAAAATAACAGATATTAGAGTCAGGAAAAAAAAAGCCCCTCCCCCCCCATACCACCAATCCGACGACATCCTTCTTCGCAAATATACAGGGTCTAAAGCCAACAACGAACAACAAAATACCTTTTATCCGTGGACTGCTTACAGAGTCAAACGCAATGTTCACGGTTTTCACAGAGACCCACATAAAGGATCACTTGGACAACGAAATATGGATCCCGGGTTACAACCTATACAGATGCGACAGTGAACAGGCAAAGGGAATGGGGTTGGCCTGTATATCACAGAGTCACTTATATGCTTAGAACTACTAAATGCCTCAAATGATGTAGTTGAAGTATTAGCTGGTCATCGTGGTTGTATACAAGTCTCCGGATGCAATGTCCCAACAATTCCAGGAACAGTTTCTGAAAATTGACCAATGTCTGGAAAACCTTCCAGCCCCTGCCCCCAACATCTTGCTCCTGGGGGATTTCAACCTAAGGCACCTAAAATAGAGGAACATAGCAAATAATGTTGTAGCAGAGATAACACCAGGAGGAAGCTCAGATGAAAACTCACACACACACAAGTTTTTAAATCTCTGCACCAAATTCACCTTAAACCAGCAAATAATAGAGCCTACAAGATTGGAGAATACGCTGGACCTCATCTTCACTAACAATGATGATCTGATACGAAATGTCATCATATCAAAAACGATATACTCAGATCACAACATAATAGAGGTCCAGACATGCATGAGGGGGGCCCCAGATCGACAAAATGTGATCAGTCACGAGGGAGCCTTCTCCAATTTCAACTTCAATAACAAAAACATAAGGTGGGACCAAGTAAACCAAGTCCTAAATGATATAAACTGGGAAGATAGCCTAAGCATCATGGATCCTAACCTATTTTTTTTTTTTTTTTTTTTATTAACACATCGGCCGATTCCCACCAAGGCAGGGTGGCCCGAAAAAGAAAAACTTTCATCATCATTCACTCCATCACTGTCTTGCCAGAAGGGTGCTTTACACTACAGTTATAAAACTGCAACATTAACACCCCTCCTTCAGAGTGCCGGCACTGTACTTCCCATCTCCAGAACTCAAGTCCGGCCTGCCGGTTTCCTGAATCCTTCATAAATGTTACTTTGCTCACACTCCAACAGCACGTCAAGTATTAAAACCATATGCCTCCATTCACTCCTATCAAATACGCTCACACATGCTTGCTGGAAGTCCAAGCCCTCGCACACAAAACTTCCTTTACCCCTCCCTCCAACCTTTCCTAGGCCGACCCCTACCCCGCCTTCCCTCCACTACAGATTTATACACTCTCGAAGTCACTCTGTCTCGTTCCATTCTCTCTACATGTCCAAACCACCTCAACAACCCCTCCTCAGCTCTCTGGACAATCGTTTTGGTAATCCCGCACCTCCTCCTAATTTCCAAACTCCGAATTCTCTGCATTATATTCACACCACACATTGACCTCAGACATGACATCTCCACTGCCTCCAGCCTTCTCCTCGTTGCAACATTCATCACCCATGCTTCACACCCATATAAGAGCGTTGGTATAACTATACTCTCATACATTCCCCTCTTTACTTCCATGGACAAGGTTCTTTGTCTCCACAGACTCGAAGTGCTCCATCACCCTTTTCCCCTCATCAATTCTATGATTCACCTCATCCTTCATAGACCCATCCGCCGACATGTCCACTCCCAAATATCTGAATACATTCACCTCCTCCATACTCTCTCCCTCCAATCTGATATCCAATCTTTCGTCACCTATTCTTTTTGTTATCCTCATCACCTTACTCTTTCCTATATTCACTTTCAATTTTCTTCTTTTACACACCCTACCAAATTCATCCACCAACCTCTGCAGCTTCTCTTCAGAATCTCCCAAAAGCACAGTGTCATCAGCAAAAAGCAACTGTGACAACTCCCACTTTGTATTTGCTTCTTTATCTTTTAGCCCAACACCTCTTGCCAAGACCCTCGCATTCACTTCTCTTACAACCCCATCTATAAATATATTGAACAACCACGGTGACATCACACATCCTTGTCTAAGGCCCACTTTTACTGGGAAATAGCCCCCTTCCCTCCTACACACTCTAACCTGAGCCTCACTATCCTCATAAAAACTCTTCACTGCTTTCAGTAACCTTCCTCCTATTCCATACACCTGCAACATCTGCCACATTGCCCCCCTATCTACCCTATCATACGCCTTTTCCAAATCCATAAATGCCACAAAAACATCTTTACCCTTATTCAAATACTGTTCACCTATATGTTTCACTGTAAACACTTGGTCTACACACCCCTACCTTTCCTAAAGCCCCTTGTTCATCTGCTATCCTGCTTTCTGTTTTACTCTTAATTCTTTCAATAATAACTCTACCATACACTTTACCAGGTACACTCAAAAGACTTATTCCCCTATAATTTTTGCACTCTCTTTTGTCCCCTTTGCCTTTATACAAAGGAACAATACACGCTCTCTGCCAATCCCTAGGTACCTTACCCTCTTCCATACATTTATTAAATAATAGCACCAACCACTCCAAAATTATATCCCCACCTGCTTTTAACATTTCTATCTTTATCCCATCAATCCCAGCTGCCTTACCCCTTTCATTCTACCCACTGCCTCACGAACTTCCCTACACCCACAACTGGCTCTTCCACACTCCCACAAGATGTTATTCCTCCTTGCCCTACACACGAAATCACAGCTTCCCTGTCTTCATCAACATTTAACAAATCCTCAAAATATTCTCTCCATCTTCCCGATACCTCTAACTCTCCATTTAATAACTCTCCTCTCCTATTTTTAACTGTCAAATCCATTTGTTCTCTAGGCTTCCTCAACTTATTAATCTCATTCCAAAACTTTTCTTATTTTCAACAAAATTTGCTGATAACATCTCACCCACTCTCTCATCTGCTCTCTTTTACATTGCTTCACCACTCTTTTAACCTCTCTTTTCTCTCCATATACTCTTCCCTCCTTGCATCACTTCTACTTTGTAAAAACCTCTCATATGCTAACTTTTTCTCCCTTACTACTCTCTTTACATCATCATTCCACCAATCGCTCCTCTTCCCTCCCGCACCCACTCGCCTGTAACCACAAACTTCTGCTGAACACTCTAACACTACATTTTTAAATCTACCCCATACATTTTCGACCCCATTGCCTACACTCTCACTAGCCCATCTATCCTCCAATAGTTGTTTATATCTTACCCTAACTGCCTCCTCTTTTAGTTTATAAACCTTCACCTCTCTTTTACTTACTGATTCTATTTTCCTTGTATCCCATCTACCTTTTACTCCCACTGTAGCTATAACTAAAAAGTGATCTGATATATCTGTAGCCCCTCTATAAACATGTACATCCTGAAGTCTACTCAACAGTCTTTTATCTACCAATACATAGTCCAACAAACTACTGTCATTACGCCCTACATCATATCTTGTATACTTATTTATCCTCTTTTTCTTAAAATATGTATTACCTATAACTAAACCCCTTTCTATACAAAGTTCAATCAAAGGGCTCCCATTATCATTTACACCTGGCACCCCAAACTTACCTACTACACCCTCTCTGCATGTTTCTCCCACTTTAGCATTTAGGTCCCCTACCACAATTACTCTCTCATTTGGTTCAAAAGTTCCTATACATTCGCTTAACATCTCCCAAAATCTCTCTCTCTCCTCTACACTCCTCTCTTCTCCAGGTGCATACACGCTTATTATGACCCACTTTTCGCATCCGACCCTTATTTTAATCCACATAATCCTTGAATTTACACATTTATATTCCCTCTTTTCCTTCCATAACTGATCCTTCAACATTATTGCTACCCCTTCCTTAGCTCTAACTCTCTCAGATACTCCTGACTTAATCCCATTTATTTCTCCCCACTGAAACTCGCCTACCCCCTTCAGCTTTGTTTCGCTTAGGGCCAGGACATCCAACTTCTTTTCATTCATAACATCGGCAATCATCTCTTTCTTATCATCCGCACTACATCCACGCACATTCAGACAACCCAATTTTATAAAGTTTTTCTTCTTCTCGTTTCTAGTAGATTTGTACAGGAGAAGGGGTTACTAGCCCATTGCTCCCGGCATCTTAGTCGCCTCATACGACACGCATGGCTTACGGAGGAAAGATTCTTTTCCTAACCTATGTCTAGAACAAATTAACTCTGTGACACTTGAGGTTTGCTCAAGGCAAATTCCCTTAAGAATGAGGAGGAAAAGATGTAAACTAGAAAGAGAGAGGTGCTCCCTATACAGGCGAAGGCAAAGAATAACGGAGCGGCTACAAGAGGCCAATATATCTGAAATACGAAGGGAGACGCTAGTCAGAGAAATAGCAAACATCGTATTAAAACTAAAGGAATCTTACAGGAATCAAGAAACGTGGGAAGAACTAAAAGCCATAAACGAAATTGAAAGAAACCCAAAGTATTTCTTTTCTTATGCAAAGTCAAAGTCGAGAACACCAACCAGTATTGGGCCCCTACTTAAACGAGATGGGTCCTACACAGATGACAGCAAGGAAATGAGTGAGTTACTAAAGTCCCAGTATGACTCAGTTTTTAGCGAGCCGCTAACCAGACTGAAAATAGAAGACCTAAATTATTTTTTTATGAGAGTGCCTCAGAACTTGACTGACGCATGCCTATCTGACATCACCCTGACGCCAAATGACTTCGAAAAGGCAATGACATGCCCATGCACTCCGATCCAGGCCCAGACTCATGGAACTCCGTGTTCATCAAGAAATGCAAGAAGCCCCTATCACGTGCTTTTAACATCCTATGGAGAGGGAGCATGGACACTGGGGTTGTCCCGCAGTTACTAAAAACAACAGACATAGCCCCACTCCACAAAGGGGGCAGTAAAGCAATAGCAAAGAACTACAGACCAATAGCGCTAACGTCCCATATCATAAAAATCTTTGAAAGGGTTCTAAGAAGCAAGATCGCCACTCGTCTAGATACCCATCAATTACACAACCCAGGGCAGCATGGGTTTAGAGCAGGTTGCTCCTGTCTGTCCCAACTACTGGACCACTACGACCAGGTTCTAGATGCTCTAGAAGACAAACAGAATGCAGATGTTATATACACAGACTTTGCAAAAGCCTTTGACAAGTGTGACCATGGTGTAATAGCACACAAACTGCGTGATAAAGGAATAACAGGAAAAGTTGGTAGATAGATCTATAATTTCCTAACAAGTAGAACACAAAGAGTAGTAGTCAACAGAGTAAAGTCTGAGGCAGCTACTGTGAAAAGCTCTGTTCCACAAGGCACAGTACTCACTCCCATCCTGTTCCTCATCCTCATATCGGACATAGACAGGGATATAAGCCACAGTGCCGTGTCTTCCTTTGCAGATGACACCCGAATCTGTATGACAGTGTCCACCGTTGAAGACACTGCAAGACTCCAAGCAGACATAAACCAAATCTTTAAATGGGCTGCAGAAAACAATATGAAGTTCAATGATGAGAAATTTTAATTACTCAGATACGGAAAACGTGAAGAAATTAAAATCTCATCGGAGTACAAAACTAATTCCAACCACACAATAGAGCGAAAACCTAATGTCAAAGACCTGGGAGTGATCATGTCAGAGAATCTCACCTTCAAGGACCATAACAATGTAGCAATTGCATCTGCTAGAAAAATGACAGGATGGATAATGAGAACCTTCAAAACCAAAGATGCAAAGCCCATGTTGACACTTTACAAATCGCTTGTTCTATCTAGGCTGGAATATTGCTGCACACTAACTGCACCTTTCAAGGCAGGTGAAATTGCTGACCTAGAAAATGTGCAGAGAACCTTCACGGCACGCATAACTGCGATAAACCACCTCAATTACTGGGAAAGCTTGAAGTTTCTAAACCTGTACTCTCTAGAACGCAGGCGGGAGAGATACATCGTTATATACACGTGGAAAATTCTCGAGGGATTAGTACCAAACTTGCACACGAAAATCACTCCCTACGAAAGCAAAAGACTCGGCAGGCGATGTAACATCCCCCCAATGAAGAGCAGGGGTGCCACTAGCATGTTGAGGGACAACACAATAAGTGTCAGGGGCCCAAGATTGTTCAACTGCCTCCCAGCATACTTAAGGGGGATTACCAACAAACCCCTGGCTGTCTTCAAGCAGGCACTGGACAGGCACCTAAAGTCGGTACCTGACCAGCCAGGCTGTGGTTCGTACGTTGGACTGCGTGCGGCCAGCAGTAACAGCGTTGACCCCTGGAATTCTCTTCAGGTAAACAGGTTATGTCTTGTGTAATATCTTTGTTTTCTTCGTTAATTCTAAGACTTGAATGCTTATACCTTTTCTTGCCACTTTGAGCAACACTCAAAGTGGTGTCATGATTGCTTGGCAGATACAAGATTTTTTTTTTTTTTTAACAATTCGGCCGTCTCCCACCGAGGCAGGGTGACCCAAAAAGAAAGAAAATCCCCAAAATGAAAATACTTTCATCATCATTCAACACTTTCACTACACTCGTACATAATCACTGTCTTTGCAGAGGCGCTCAGATACGACAGCTGAGAATAGTCCCTACCAGACCCCTCCTATAAAGTGCAGGCATTGTACTTCCCATTTGCAGGACTCAAGTTCAACTAAATCAATTAACTGGTTTCCCTGAATCCCTTCACAAAATGTTACCCTGCTCACACTCCAACAGATCGTCATGTCCCAAAAACCATTCGTCTCCATTCACTCCTATCTAACACGCTCACACATGCTTGCTGGAAGTCCAAGCCCCTCGCCCACAAAACCTCTTTTACCCCCTCCCTCCAACCTTTTCGAGGACGACCCCTACCCAGCCTTCCTTCCCCTACAGATTTGTACGCTCTCCAAGTCATTCTACTTTGATCCATTCTCTCTAAATGACCAAACCACCTCAACAACCCCTCTTCAGCCCTCTGACAAATACTTTTAGTAACTCCACACCTTCTCCTAATTTCCACATTCTGAATTTTCTGCATAATATTTACACAACACATTGCCCTTAGACAGGACATCTCCACTGCCTCCAGCCTCCTCCTCGCTGCAGCATTTGCAACCCATGCTTCACACCCATATAAGAGTGTTGGTACCACTATACTTTCGTACATTCCCTTCTTTGCCTCCATGGATAACGTTTTTTGTCTCAACAGATACCTCAACGCACCACTCACCTTTTTTCCTTCATCAATTCTATGGTTAACCTCATCCTTTATAAACCCATCCGCTGACAAGTCAACTCTCAAATATCTGAAAACATTCACTTCTTCCATAATCCCTCTCTCCAATGTGATATCCAATTTTTCTTTATTGAAACTGTTTGTTACCCTCATCACCTTACTCTTATCTATGTTCACTTTCAGCTTTCTACCTTTACACCCCCTCCTGTAATCCCTAGGGATTACAACAAAATTCCTAAATATTACAACAAAATCCCTAAATATTACAACAAAATCCCTAAATATTACAACAAAATTCTCGACTTTCTGAACTACAACACTTATTAATCCTTCAGAGAGACACCTGGACAAATGCACCAAGAACCTCATACAAAAGATGTACCCTCTTTGTAACCACAAAGGATGAGGCAAGAAACTACTACATTTGCTACCAGGACAACCTACAGTAGCCGGGTTGTATAGACTACCAAACACAAACCAGATTCCCATCCATCCCATCAATTCAGGTTTTGGAAGTGCCTGGCAGACTAGCCAGACACTAACTATAACTAAAAGCCTAACTAATATGCTAGGCACCTCAAGTCCTACTCATCTTAAGCACTCCGGTAAATTTGCCTGCATCAGTAATGTCAACATTTTGAATAAATATATAGTATAAGTGTTCGCAATAATTCTGTCATTGATTTAATGTACTGAAATGTAAACTTACAGATGACACCAACTTACATCTACCCTGGCATAACCTTACGTCTTCATCAAACTGTCCATTAAATTTAACTCCTTCAGATGTGAAAACCAGTGTTTTGGCTTAGCCATGTTAAGTTCTCTGAGCATAGTCCAGGCCAACATTTTTATGGAGAACTTTAAGACAAAAAGTTTCTGCTAAATAATTCTTAAAACAGTAAAAAAGTCAAAGTATATTTCCATATGATACATTGTTTATACAGAAAAATAGGTGACACATGAATACACGTAGAAAGATAATGGTTATACAGAGTACAGTCAACCCACGGTTAGCGATGGCATCGGATACCGATAAAATCGGTTAGCGATGGCATCGGATACCGATAAAATCAGTTAGTGATACATTTTTACATCAAAATATTGGCTCCGTTTACGATGATCCGCTCGGTCTACAATATTCGTGCCGGACGCGTACGCATGGCCCAGCTGGGCGGGCACTCCAGGGAGCGTCGGTGTGCTATTGTTTACAAGCGAGAGCGACCACCACCCACGCATTCATACCAGTATATTGTCATTATTCCACTGTTTTTAGTGCTTGCAACTGCTAAATAAGCTACCATGGGTCCAAAGAAAGCTCCTAGTGCCAGCCCTGTGGTAAAGAGGCTCAGAAATACAGTAGAACTGAAGAAGGCGATAATTGCAAAATATGAAAGTGGAGTGCGTATCACTGAGCTGGCCAGGCTGTATGGTAAAGCCTATTCTACCATCACTACCACTGTGGCCAAGGGAAATACACATAAAATCAAGGAAGCTGTTGTTGCGAAAGGTGCATATTTTTTTTTATTTTTTATTAACACATCGGCCGATTCCCACCAAGGCAGGGGGGCCCAAAAAAGAAAAACTTTCATCATCATTCACTCCATCACCGTCTTGCCAGAGGGGTGCTTTACACTACAGTTATAAAACTGCAACATTAACACCCCTCCTTCAGAGTGCAGACACTGTACTTCCCATCTTCAGGACTCAAGTCCGGCCTGCCGGTTTCCCTGAATCCGTTCATAAATGTTACTTTGCTCACACTCCAACAGCACGTCAAGTATTAAAAACCATTTGTCTCCATTCACTCCTATCAAATGCTTGCTGGAAGTCCAAGCCCCGAGCACACAAAACCTCCTTTACCCCCTCCCTCCAACCTTTCCTAGGCCGACCCCTACCCCGCCTTCCCTCCACTACAGATTTATACACTCTCGAAGTCATTCTGTCTCGTTCCATTCTCTCTACATGTTCGAACCACCTCAACAACCCCTCCTCAGCTCTCTGGATAATAGTTTTGGTAATCCCGCACCTCCTCCTAATTTCACGTGCATATGTGATCACAAAACAAAGATCGCAAGTGCTGGAAGATGTGGAAAATTTGTTGTTGGTGTGGATCAACGAGAAACAGTTAGCAGGAGATAGTGTTTCGCAGGCAATAATATGTGAAAAAGCAAGGCAGTTGCATGATGATCTCGTCAAGAAAATGCCTGCAACAAGTGCTGAAGTGAACGAATTTAAAGCCAGTTTTGGTAATCCCGCACCTCCTCCTAATTTCACGTGCATATGTGATCACAAAACAAAGATCGCAAGTGCTGGAAGATGTGGAAAATTTGTTGTTGGTGTGGATCAACGAGAAACAGTTAGCAGGAGATAGTGTTTCGCAGGCAATAATATGTGAAAAAGCAAGGCAGTTGCATGATGATCTCGTCAAGAAAATGCCTGCAACAAGTGCTGAAGTGAACGAATTTAAAGCCAGCTTTAAGATTTAAGATTAAGCGAAGTGGCATACATAGTGTTGTGAGGCATGGTGATGCAGCCAGTTCTGACAAAAGTGCAGCTGAAAAATATGTGCAGGAATTCCAGGGGTACATAGAGGCTGAACAATTCCAACCCCAATAAGTGTTCAATTGTGACGAAACAGGCCTGTTTTGGAAGAAAATGCCAAAGGACCTTCATTACACAGGAGGAAAAGGCACTCCCAGGACATAAGCCTATGAAAGACAGGCTAACTCTGATGCATTGTGCTAATGCCAGTGGTGATTGTAAAGTGTAGCCTTTACTGGTGTATCATTCTGAAAATCCCCGAGTGTTTGGCAGATGCGGTATCACCAAGTCTAATTTGTGTGTGATGTGGAAGTCTAACAAAAAGGCATGGGTCACAAAGGACATTTTCTTAGATTGGTTCAATGACGTGTTTGGCCCCAGTGTGAAGAAATATCTCCAGGAAAATAATTTGCCACTTAAGTGCCTCCTGATAATGGACAATGCTCCTTGTCATCCTCCAACCTTGGTAGAGAAAATTGTAGAGGACTTTAAGTTCATCAAAGTGAAGTTCTTGCCCCTAATACCACTCCTCTCCTCCAGCCCATGGACCAGCAGGTCATTTCAAACTTTAAAAAACTCTACACCAAAGCAATGTTTCAAAAGTGCTTTGATGTGACCACAGACATGAATACGTAAAACCCTAAGAGACTTTTGGAAAAATCATTTCCATATCCTGCATTGTGTACATCTTATATGTAAGGCTTGGGAGGGAGTGACTACCAGGACTTCGAACTCTGCCTGGAGAAAATTGTGGCCAGACTGTGTCCTAGAGAGGGATTTTGAAGGTTTTGGGGCTGAGCCTCAGAACCCTGAGCCTAAGCCTAAGCCTAAGCCTCAGCCTGTTGTGGAAGAAATTGTGGAGCTGGGCAAGTCCATGGGGTTGGAGGTGAGTGGTGAGGATGTGGAAGAGTTGGTGGAGGAGCACAATGAAGAGCTAACCACTGAAGATCTGCAAGAGCTTCAACAGCAACAGCAACAAGAGACCACAGGTCAGGACAATGGTTCAGAGGAGGAGATGGAAGAAGGTGCCTTCTTCAGTGATTAAGGAGATTTGTGGAATGTGGAGCAGGGTGCAAGGCTTTATGGATGAATATCACCCTAACCATGCTGTTGCAGGCCATGCTGGCAATATGTATAATGACACTGTGGTGTCCCATTTCAGGGATGTTTTAAAAAATCGCCAGACACAGAGCTCCCTGGACAGTTTTTTTGGTTAGAGAGGGGTCTAGTGACTCTCAACCTGGTCCTAGTGGCATTAAAAGAAAAAGGCCAGTAATCCCAGAAAAGAACCTGGCACCTGCAGTGTTAATTGAAGGGGATTCCCCTTCCAAACACTAGCATACTACTCCATCCTTTGCCCTCCTCCCGTCTTCCACACATCAACAACTCTTCAATAAATGTAAGTGACATGTTATTGTACTATTATTTCTCATAAACTTGTGTGTAAATGCATGTCTTATGTTGTAAAAAAATATTTTATTTCTTATGGGGAAAATAGAATCGGATAACGATATTTTCGGTTACAGAAAAGCCCTCTGGAACGGATTAATATCGCTAACCGGGGGTTGACTGTATTTCAAGACAGAGTATTTCAAGCAAAGATTACAAGGGCAATAAATGTTACATATACATATAAGGCTTAGGTAGTAGGTTGGTAAACAGCAACTGCCCAGGGAGGTACTACCGCCCTGCCAAGTGAGTGTCAAACGAAAGCCTGTAATTTTTTTACATGATGGTAGGATTGCTGGTGTCTTTTTTCTGTCTCATAAACATGCAAGATTTCAGGCATGTCTTGTTACTTCTACTTACACTTAGGTCACATTACACATTCATGTACAAGCATATATATACACACCCCTCTGGGTTTTCTTCTATTTTCTTACTAGTTCTTGTTCTTATTTCCTCTTATCTCCATGGGGAAGTGGAACAGAATTCTTCCTCCGTAAGCCATGCGTGTCGTAAGAGTCGACTAAAATGCCGAGAGCAAAAACCCCTTCTCCTGTATACATTACTAAAGTTAAAAAGAGAAACTTTTGTTTTTCTCTTTGGGCCACCCCGCCTTGGTGGGAAGCGGCCGATTTGTTGAAAGAAGAAAGATACATATAAGGACATCATGGAGGCCATAACATACAGGAACTTAAGATAACATGGAAACTAACCAAATTCACTCTAGAACTGGAAAATGAAGGCAAACTACCATTTCTTGATGTCTGATGCAGGTCACTCAACAAAGATGCCTTTTCAGTCTATAAAAAGAATGCAAATAAAGATAGCTTACTCATTTGTATACTTAAAAAATAACACTTGCATCAAGATAGGTGTGAACATTGGACTTTATTTAAGAGCTATCTAAATCTCCAGCTCAAATTTCGAAAAGAATTCCAGTACAACACTTACACGTCTCTCTCTATACAAAATTACAAATGGTGAGCTGTGTGACCTAAGTTATGTCTGCATAAATAACTCATCATAACTGTAACCAGATACTATAAACATGTAACTTGTTCAGCTATCAAAAACTTTGTGGCCCAGTCCCTGGACCCATTATGTGCCTCTGTAATCTTTTGCCCACAGGATGGGTATGTGGTGCATAATAAAAATATTAAAACTAAATTGAATATACGTACTCACCTCTGCAGTGCCTCTACCAAAAAATCACAATACTTAATTCTACTTGGAGAAGTGCCAATATCATCACCCTTTTGCTTTCTTTATAGAAATATTATCCACATTAGTTGCTATGGCCACAGCTTCCACCAGAGACCTCAATAAGATCCTTTGACACTCAAAAGTGAAGCAGGAATATTCCTTACACCATGTGGAGGCTGCAACAAGACCTATGTAGGAGAAACAGGGAGTTATCTTTCCACACATGTTCAACATTACAAACATGTTTGCAACACCATCAACAATGCCATTAATAACAGTAACATCAATAACATCAATAATGACATCAATAACAGTAGCAATGCTTGTGTCATACACAAACTAAATGTTATCTTATGCACTGGAACAATGCCGAAATAATGTAGAGAACCCAGTAAGGACAGGCATCACTATAATGAAGCCAACTGTATTGCTACTTCTGAAATCATAGAACACACACGATAATGCCATAGCTGCTATTTCTCAGTTCCAATATGACAATTTTATACCCCCAGGACCACCTGACCGTCACTGGTGACTTACGTTCTCTCTTCATTTAGATCAATAGTACCCAGCCTTTTAGTACGAAAGGGTCAATTTGAAAAGGTAAATTTAAAGTAGGGCTGCATTTTATAAATTTTATGAATAATAATATTAATACTTTGTAAATGTTGATACTATGCAGTGTGGAACCTACATAAAAGTGAGTTCATAATTTCATGCAAGGGCCGCGTCCATTTCCTAGAAGGGCCACATGCGGCCCTCAGGCTGGGGACCCCTGATTTTAGAGTGATTAAAGTCCCAGGACCAAAATATCAAGTTGTACATGTGTACACTTGTGTGCTTTCATCCACATCACATTCTGCTATGCTATGATATTTGTACATCATTGCAGATGTACAATTTGCAAATCTGAATACTTATAAAAATTAGATACATGTAACTGTAAATTTGCATGAAACTTGTATAAACATTTTAATGAAAACAAATGTTTATAAGTCTAAATATTTATTATGAACAAGTGAAGGAAAGTTGAAAAAAAAAAACCAATGAGGTCGAGGACAATAACCATAAGACAAAAACCACCATTATCATACACAGTACGTACATTCGATACATAAAATAAAGGGGAATACATTAAAGCTCTGGACATAGACTGGCAGTAGTTAATACACCTGGATTATGAGTGGACTCCATACCCACCAAGTTACTGTATTCTGCAACAATATATATAGTAACACTGTACACCGTGGAACACCTTGTGACATAATGAATTAGCTTTTTCTAGGTGAGTGTGTCAAACTTGAGTTGGATTTTAACTTTAGTGTATTTTTATAATTACAGGAAGTGCTAAACCCTTAAGGGTCATGTAGCACTATTTTTGAATCTGCTGTTTTTTAAAAACATATATGGTATAGCAGTTAAAACCTGCACAATATAGGTATAATATATATCGTTATCCATGATGTCAATACAGTATTATATACGTGTGTATATACGTATCTATATATATATATATATATATATGGTTAAAGGTACTTATTGTAGTTTCTATCACAATTCGGCAGTAAAATGATCAAATACTGCACCACTGCTTGGCATCTTCCACTTGCGTCATCGGCACTGCATTGCTGCTTCCTGCCTTATTTCCTCCATGTGGTATCTTGAGGAAATTGTTGGTATTTAAAGCATCATGAGTGTGTGTTGGCCCTCTGGTAGCGAC
Organism: Cherax destructor; assembly: GCA_009830355.1. Taxonomy (NCBI): domain Eukaryota; kingdom Metazoa; phylum Arthropoda; class Malacostraca; order Decapoda; family Parastacidae; genus Cherax; species Cherax destructor. The sequence goes on from WNWK01004934.1 coordinate 65,650, forward strand.
AGGTCAGCACACACGAGGAGAGGATGGTCACAGGTATGGGCGCCACACCTGCTTGATAAAATGGAGTATGTATTAGGAAAGGTTCTTCCATAACTCATCTGTACCGTAACTAAGATAAGATATTTCTTCGGATTTTTAACCCTGGAGGGTTAGCCACCCAGGATAACCCTAGAAAGTCAGTGCGTCATCAAGGACTGTCTGTCTTATTTCCATTGGGGTCCTCAATCTTGTCCCCCAGGATACAACCCACACCAGTCGACTAACACCCAGGTACCTATTTGCTGCTAGGTGAACATGACAACAGGTGTAAGGAAACACGTCGAAATGTTTCCACCCCGCCGGGAATCGAACCTGGGCCCTCCATGTGTGAAGCAAGAGCTTTAGCCACCAGGCCACCGGGGCCACATTGTGATAGTAGGTGATACAGGAATACCAACAAGTTGCAGTTGATAAACAAGTAACGTGGTTGGTAGTGCACTCAGCTCACACATTAAGGTCCGTGGTTCGATCCCTGGTACTGGTTGGAAATATTAGGATGTGTTTCCTTAAGACAACTGTTGTCCCTGTTCACCCATCAGTAAAATAGGTACCTGGGTGTTAGTTGGCTGGTGTGGGTTGCATCCTAGGACCAAATTAACCTAATTTACGGGAAATGCTCTGCATAAGAAGGGGCTTTCTATATACGTAGTAGAATGTCATTGATGTCAGCAATGGTCTGTATAAGTTGTATCATGTACTTTTTTTTTTTATTAACACATCGGCCGATTCCCACCAAGGCAGGGTGGCCCAAAAAAGAAAAACTTTCATCATCATTCACTCCATCACTGTCTTGCCAGAGGGGTGCTTTACATTACAATTATAAAACTGCAACATTAACACCCCTCCTTCAGAGTGCAGACACTGTACTTCCCATCTCCAGGACTCAAGTCCGGCCTGCCGGTTTCCCTGAATCCCTTCATAAATGTTACTTTGCTCACACTCCAACAGCACGTCAAGTATTAAAAACCATTTGTCTCCATTCACTCCTATCAAATACGCTCACACATGCTTGCTGGAAGTCCAAGCCCCTCGCACACAAAACCTCCTTTACCCCCTCCCTCCAACCTTTCCTAGGCCGACCCCTCCACTACAGATTTATACACTCTCGAAGTCATTCTGTCTCGTTCCATTCTCTCTACATGTCCGAACCACCTCAACAACCCCTTCTCAGCTCTCTGGATAATAGTTTTGGTAATCCCGCACCTCCTCCTAATTTCCAAACTCCGAATTCTCTGCATTATATTCACACCACACATTGACCTCAGACATGACCTCTCCACTGCCTCCAGCCTTCTCCTCATTGCAACATTCATCACCCATGCTTCACACCCATATAGGAGTGTTGGTATAACTATACTCTCATACATTCCCCTCTTTACTTCCATGGACAAGGTTCTTTGTCTCCACAGACTCCGAAGTGCTCCACTCACCCTTTTCCCCTCATCAATTCTATGAGTCACCTCATCCTTCATAGACCCATCTGCTGACATGTCCACTCCCAAATATCTGAATACATTCACATCCTCCATACTCTCTCCCTCCAATCTGATATCCAATCTTTCATCACCTAATCTTCTTATCCTCATCACCTTACTCTTTCCTATATTCACTTTCAATTTTCTTCTTTTACACACCCTACCAAATTCATCCACCAACCTCTGCAAGTTCTCTTCAGAATCTCCCAAAAGCACAGTGTCATCAGCAAAAAGCAACTGGGACAACTCCCACTTTGTATTTGATTCTTTATCTTTTAACCCCACACTCTTGCCAAGACCCTCGCATTCACTTCTCTTACAACCCCTTCTATAAATATTGAACAACCACGGTGACATCACACATCCTTGTCTAAGGCCCACTTTTACTGGGAAATAGTCCCCCTCCCTCCTACACACTAACCTGAGCCTCACTATCCTCATAAAACCTCTTCACTGCTTTCAGTAACCTACCTCCTATTCCATACACCTGCAACATCTGCCACATTGCCCCACCTATCCACCCTATCATACGCCTTTTCCAAATCCATAAAGGCCACAAAAACCTCTTTACCCTTATCCAAATACTGTTCACCTATATGTTTCACTGTAAACAATTGGTCTACACACCCCTACCTTTCCTAAAGCCCCCTTGTTCATCTGCTATCCTGCTTTCTGTCTTACTCTTAATTCTTTCAATAATAACTACCATACACTTTACCAGGTACACTCAACAGACTTATGCCCCTATAATTTTTGCACTCTCTTGTCCCCTTTGCCTTTATACAAAGGAACAATACATGCTCTCTGCCAATCCCTAGGTACCTTACCCTCTTCCATACATTTATTAAATAATAGCATCAAATACTCAAAAACTATATCCCCACCTGCTTTTAACATTTCTATCTTTATCCCATCAATCCCAGCTGCTTTACCCCATTTCATTCTACCCACTGCCTCACGAACTTCCCCCACTTTTAGAAACATTATTATTATTAAGTGGTGGCAACAAGAGCATTTCACCCCTCCATGGAAGATGTGTTCATTTAATATCACATACCTGCTAGTCCCTCCCAAGAAGCTCATTGCTAGTAATCCCTTCCTTAAATCACTTGTTAAAGCAACTGCTCAAGAAGAAATTTCTCGCCTAGCTGGTAGTAATAAGTTATCACAAGTTATATACACTGATGGATCTAAACAGGAGTCTTCTGGCAGGGCTGCATCTGCTCTGGTTGCCACCTCCCTAGTTAAGAACAATAATAATTTTTTTGAACTAGGCATAAGAATTAACAACTGGGCGTCTACACTGCAAACTGAATTGTTTGCAATCCTAATGGCACTAAAGCTAACTTATGACACTGAGCTTGACTATCATCATTACTGATTCTATGTCATCATTGAAGGCTCTTGACTCATATAATGACTAACAGCATGCTCATTGGAGAAGCCAGGTACGTATAGATACTCAAAAATCCGGGACAAAGGAATTAATGTACAATTGCTATGGATTCCATCACACATTGGATTACTCCTTCATGATAAAGTTGATATGTTAGTCAAGAAGATACCCAGAAGGAGAATGTAGAATATAACTTTGGTATATCTGTGTCTGGCATTAGGAATAATATTAGGAGAGAAATAAATAATGAAAATGATAGCTATAGGAATGCAGTTAGAAGCCTGAGTAGATCTATAACCCACTATGATAACATGAACTTAGATAAGTATGTTTATGGAGCAACTTGCAATGTGAACAGACTGACTGATGTTGTAGTGGCCAGGCTTAGGCTTGGCTACAAGTACTTCTGACAGTTTGGGAGACACAGATGATGATCAAACTAAATGCAAATTATGTGATCAGGCATATGGTCACTGTCTTGAACACTATGTGCAAAATTGTCCACTTATTGAGGAATATAGAGATAGACAGTATAATAACCTATGTGACATGTCAAGATATCTTATTCATGAAATAAGATACCAATTGTACTAAGCAAATTTCTTAAATTTGCTTGTAACAGATAATTGAAATGTAGATATAAACCCAAATGTACAATTGTTAACCCCTTTGGGGCCTAGTGCCTAGGCCTTTTGTGTATCCATATGCTCTTGCGCTACCGTCCACAGGATGGATATGAGGTGCACAATAAACTAGCCACTTCGGTGGCAAAATCTAAATGGAGGCAGGCCCCACAGTTTTACGAGCAGGTACGATAATGCACACGAGGGTCAGAGGGAGTGAATTTTCCAGTGTGGCAAGAGGCAGGGGCCAGGAGCTGAGAATCAACCCTTGCAACTACATATATGCGAGTGCACCCGACGCAGTGTTAGTGGTGGTTACTGAACCAACACGAACACCCCCATCCCCCATTACTACCACATTACCACCACCACCACCCCATTACTACCACCACCCCATCCCCATTACTACCACCACCACCATCCCCATTACTACCACAACCCCATTATCACCCCCCCCATTATTACCACAACCCCATATTAACCCCCATTACTACCACCGCCCTATCTCTGTACTCGATACACACACAGTACATACATTGTGTGTACTCAGATACGTCTTCGACTCTTAGTACTCCTGAGTACACGCCAGTATACACACTCCAGGGCGAGGGATACAGGAAATACAGACATCAAGTACGTCTTGTATGCCAGCTGTAGTGCCTTAAATGCCTTAATAGTCCTTAATGGTCGTGTTAAGGGAAGAATAGTGCTGCTCTGTGATTGGTCAACCTTGGAGGAGGGCAGCCACGCCAGCCAATCAGAGATGAGAATTTTTATTTCTGTGATTATCTTGTGGTTACGCCCCTTTCTAAGGGGGTGGGGGTGTAGAGTTCTTGATTCAAGGAACCGGAGCTATTCTCCTGGTTTAAATCTTTACTATACGAGAAATTATATAACCTATGTTGTATTAATGTTGGAGCGGGGTGTGTGGGGACCTAGTAGCGATGAAGCGGGGCCAGGAGCTGTGAATCGACCCTTGCAACACAAATAGGCGAGTACACACACCACAAACAAAAGAGCACCCTTCATTATAACCAAGTTTCATTTATAACTTGATAAAGTTGTCTATAAACAAAGTCCATGAACTTATTTTGTACCTCTAATGGTGAGGTACAGTCTCTGGACCCATTATATACCTCTGTAATGTTGAGGTACAATCCCTGGACCCATTACATACCTTTGTAATGTTGCGGTACAGTCCCTGGACCCATTATGTGCCTCTGTACTGGTTTAAGTCCTATCTTAACAATAGGAAACAAATTGTCAAAATCAACAAAACAGAATCAGAACCACTGCCGATAGCATGTGGAGTTCCCCAAGGTATTATTCTGGGTCCCTTATTATTCCTGTGTTATGTAAATGACATGTCCATCAGTGTCAAGTGCAAACTTCTACTATATGCAGATGACAGTGCTCTGTTAGTATCAGGTAAAGACCCACAAGATATAGCTAATGTTTAACACTGGAACTGGAGTCCTGCAGCAAATGGTTAGTAGACAACAAGTTATCGTTACATCTCGGGAAAACAGAAGCCATACTCTTTGGCACGAAATATAAACTGAGAAGGGTAAATAATTTTAATGTCCGATGTAATGGGGAATCCATCACTTCAGTTTCCTCAGTAAAATATCTGGGAATCCCCTTTGACCCATGCATGTCAGGAGAATTGATAGGGAACAGTGTAGTAAAGAAAGCGAATGCCAAACTGAAGTTCCTCTACAGACAAGCACAGTGCCTACCTACCGAGGCTCGCAGAACACTATGTCTAGCCCTTATACAATGTCATATTGACTACGCTTGCTCTTCATGGTACTCTGCCTTGACAAAAAAACTGAAAGATAAACTGCAAATCACACAGAACAAAATGTTAAGATTCATCCTGGACCTGGGTCCAAGAGAGCATGTAGGCCTGGATGAATTACAACAATTAGATATGCTGAATATTGAAGACAGAGTAAAACAACTTAAGTTAAATAAAGTTTATAAAATTGCTCACAAACAGTGTCCAGAATATCTTGCTGCCAATTTTGTCAAGGCTGGGAACCAAAGCAGTCATAGTACTAGGGGGAGAGAGCACAACTTTGTAGTACCCACAGTCAGTAGCCAGGCTTCAAACACCTTTTATTGTACAGCAATAAAGGAATGGAACAGACTGCCTGCATATGTCAAAGCCAGTCATAGTATGAGCCAGTTCAAGAAGAGAGCCAAAAGGTACCTAATGAACGTAGCGACAGAAAGGTACCTAATGAACGTAGCGACAAAGGTACCTAATGAATGTAGCGACAGAAAGGTACCTAATGAACGTAGCGACAGAAAAGAAAGGAGAATTATTTTTATTTTTTTTAGATAACATACATGTACATGTAAATAACTCTTTTTACCTTATTCCTTTTAATTATAGTATAATAACTAGTATCTACTAGTGTCTAATATTAAGGTATTAAATGGACCCCAATGGAAATAAGTCACTGTCTGACTTTTTGGGTTATCCTGGGTTTTCTACACATTTACCTGGAGAGAATTCCAGGGGTCAACGCCCCTGCGGCCCGGTCTTTGACCAGGCCTCATGTTGGACCAGAGCCTGATCAACCAGGCTGTTACTGCTGGCCGCACGCAGTCCAACGTACGAACCACAGCCTGGCTGGTCAGGTACCGACTTTAGGTGCCTGTCCAGTGCCTGCTTGAAGACAGCCAGGGGTTTGTTGGTAATCCCCCTGATGTATGCTGGGAGGCAGTTGAACAATCTTGGGCCCCTGACACTTATTGTGTTCTCTCTCAACGTGCTAGTGGCACCCCTGCTCTTCATTGCGGGGATGTTACATTGCCTGCCGAGTCTTTTGCTTTCGTAGGGAGTGATTTTCGTGTGAAAGTTTGGTACTAATCCCTCGAGAATTTTCCATGTGTATATAATAATGTATCTCTCCCGCCTGCGTTCTAGAGAGTACAGGTTTAGGAACTTCAAGCGTTCCCAGTAGTTGAGGTGGTTTATCGCACTTATGCGTGCCGTGAAGGTTCTCTGCACATTTTCAGGGTCAGCAATTTCACCCGCCTTGAAAGGTGCAGTTAGTGTGCAGCAATATTCCAGCCTAGATAGAACAAACGATCTGTAAAGTGTCAACATGGGCTTGGCATCCCTGGTTTTGAAGGTTCTCATTATCCATCCTGTCATTTTTCTAGCAGATGCAATTGCTACGGTGTTATGGTCCTTGAAGGTGAGATCCTCTGACATGATCACTCCCAGGTCTTTGACATTAGGTTTTCGCTCTATTGTGTGGTTGGAATTAGTTTTGTACTCCGATGAGATTTTAATTTCTTCACGTTTTCCGTATCTGAGTAATTGAAATTTCTCATCATTGAACTTCATATTGTTTTCTGCAGCCCATTTAAAGATTTGGTTTATGTCTGCTTGGAGTCTTGCAGTGTCTTCAACGGTGGACACTGTCATACAGATTCGGGTGTCATCTGCAAAGGAAGACACGCACTGTGGCTATATCCCTGTCTATGTCCGATATGAGGATGAGGAACAGGATGGGAGCAAGTACTGTGCCTTGTGGAACAGAGCTTTTCACAGTAGCTGCCTCAGACTTTACTCTGTTGACTACTACTCTTTGTGTTTTACTTGTTAGGAAATTATAGAACCATCTACCAACTTTTCCTGTTATTCCTTTATCACGCATTTTGTGTGCTATTACACCATGGTCACACTTGTCAAAGGCTTTTGCAAAGTCTGTGTATATAACATCTGCATTCTGTTTATCTTCTAGAGCATCCAGGACCTTGTCGTAGTGGTCCAGTAGTTGGGACAGACAGGAGCGACCTGCTCTAAACCCATGCTGCCCTGGGTTGTGTAATTGATGGGTATCAAGATGAGTGGCGATCTTGCTGCTATGTATGATAATCTATGTAACTGTATTTGTGTATACCTGAATAAACTTACTTACCATGCACACCATAGGTATGGGTTAAGTACCACCCACACCATAGGTATGGGTTAAGTACCACCCACACCATGGGTATGGGTTAAGTACCACCCACACCATGGGTATGGGTTAAGTACCACCCACACCATAGGTATGGGTTAAGTACCACCCACACCATGGGTATGGGTTAAGTACCACCCACACCATAGGTATGGGTTGACTACCACCCACACCATGGGTATGGGTTAAGTACCACCCACACCATGGGTATGGGGTGACTACCACCCACACCATGGGTATGGGTTAAGTACCACCCACACCATGGGTATGGGTTAAGTACCACCCACACCATGGGTATGGGGTGACTACCACCCACACCATGGGTATGGGTTAAGTACCACCCACACCATGGGTATGGGTTAAGTGCCACCCACACCATGGGTATGGGGTGACTACCACCCACACCATGGGTATGGGTTAAGTACCACCCACACCATGGGTATGGGGTGACTACCACCCACACCATGGGTATGGGTTAAGTACCACCCACACCATGGGTTGAGTACACACCCACACCATGGGTATGGGTGACTACCACCCACACCATGGGTATGGGGTGACTACCACCCACACCATGGGTATGGGGTGACTACCACCCACACCATGGGTATGGGGTGACTACCACACCATGGGAGGTGACTACCACCACACCATGGGTATGGGGTGACTACCACCCACACCATGGGTATGGGGTGACTACCACCCAAACCATGGGTATGGGGTGACTACCACCCAAACCATGGGTATGGGGTGACTACCACCCACACCATAGGTATGGGTTAAGTACCACCCACACCATGGGTATGGGGTGACTACCACCCACACCATGGGTATGGGGTGACTACCACCCACAAGGATGGCTATGTGGTGATGACACTGTCAGCAGACGCGTGATACTGTCAGCAGAAGGCCGACACTGTCAGCACTAGAGTACAAGTGTTGAGTACCGTGGAAGGTGGCATCGTGGGCAAGCGGAGCATGGCATACAGGATGGCACACATGCTTGGCATCTCACACGATCACCACACACAAACAGGTGATTGTGCACCCACGAACGCATGGGATACTTGCACCAATATTGTAAGAGGGCGAGTGAATAACTTTATACAAGTACACATGAATACAGTTACGTACATGAATAATCATACATAGCAGCATGTGTGTAAATTACCCACCAGAAAAACTAAGTCAGACATGGTGACTTACTTCCATTGGGGGTCTTTATTCCCACCGGGGTCCTTACTTATTCCCACTGGGGTCCTTATTCCCACTGGGGGTCCTTATTCTCACCGGGGTCCTTACTTATTCCCGCCGGGGTCCTTACTTATTCCCGCCGGGGTCCTTACTTATTCCCACCGGGGTCCTTACTTATTCCCACCGGGGTCCTTACTTATTCCCACCGGGGTCCTTATTCCCACCGGGGGCCTTACTTATTCCCGCCGGGGTCCTTACTTATTCCCGCCGAGGTCCTTACTTATTCCCGCCGGGGTCCTTACTTATTCCCACCGGGGTCCTTACTTATTCCCACTGGGGTCCTTATTCCCACTGGGGGTCCTTATTCCCACCGGGGTCCTTATTCCCTCTGGGGTCCTTACTTATTCCCGCCGGGGTCCTTACTTATTCCCGCCGGGGTCCGTCCTTATTCCCGCCGGGGTCCTTATTCCCTCTGGGGTCCTTATTCCCTCTGGGGTCCTTATTCCCTCTGGGGTCCTTGGGTATCGAAGGGACAAGATACAACAGTTATCTTTGGCTGTGTTCTTAGAGTAATAATATTAATGTTTATTTCTAGCAGTACATGATGCAACTTATACAGAGCATTTCCCACAACTTAGGTTATG
>WNWK01004934.1:80000-129884 GCA_009830355.1 Cherax destructor
ATATATATATATATATATATATATATATATATATATATATATATATATATATATATATATATATATATATAATATGACAAACAGGTGATATCACAATAGTGAACTTGCAAGCACTTTCGTGATTTCTCACATTATCATGGGTAAAGTGGCAGAAGTGTCAAGGAGGTGCCAGGAATTGTCAAGGAGGTGCCAGGGTAGTGCCAAGGTACTTACTTTATTGTTGAGGACGCTCCAGGAAGATGGGACAACAAAAGAAAGCGAACGCAGAGGCCAGGCACAGCGCCGCCATAGTGAAGAACTGCAAGATAATGCTAAATTAACATGGCATATACATCAATATTAACCATGGCATATACAATCAGGATATTCAATTAACATGGCATATACATCAATAAGCATATACATCAATATTAACCATGGCATATACATCAATATTAACCATGGCATATACATCAATATTAACCATGGCATATACATCAATATTACATCATACATCAATATTAACCATGGCATATACATCAATATTAACATCATATACATCAATATTAACCATGGCATATACATCAATATTAACCATGGCATATACATCAATATTAACCATGGCATATACATCAATATTAACCATGGCATATACATCAATATTAACCATGGCATATACATCAATATTAACCATGGCATATACATCAATATTAACCATGGCATATACATCAATATTAACCATGGCATATATCAATTAACCATGGCATATACATCGACATGGCATATACATCAATGTTAACCATGGCATATACATCAATGTTAACCATGGCATATACATCAATGTTAACCATGGCATATACATCAATGTTAACCATGGCATATACATCAATGTTAACCATGGCATATACATCAATATTAACCATGGCCGGCATACACATCAATATAACCACGGCATATACATCAATATAACTACGGCATATACATCAATATTAACCACGGCATATACATCAATATTAACCACGGCATATACATCAATATTAACCACGGCATATACATCAATATAACTACGGCATATACATCAATATTAATAATGGCATACACATCAATGTAATCATGGCATACACATCAATGTAACCATGGCATATACATCAATATTAACCATGGCATACACATCAATATAACCATGGCATACACATCAATATAACCATGGCATACACATCAATATAACCATGGCATACACATCAATATAACCATGGCATACACATCAATATAACCATGGCATACACATCAATATAACCACGGCATATACATCAATATTAACCATGGCATATACATCAATATAACCATGGCATATACATCAATATTAACCATGGCATATACATCAATATAACCATGGCATACACATCAATATAACCATGGCATACACATCAATATAACCATGGCATATACATCAATATTAACCATGGCATATACATCAATATTAACCATGGCATACACATAAATATAACCATGGCATACACATCAATATAACCATGGCATACACATCAATATAACCATGGCATACACATCAATATAACCATGGCATACACATCAATATAACCATGGCATACACATCAATATAACCAGGCATAACATCAATTAACCAGGCATATACATCAATATAACCATGGCATATACATCAATATAACCATGGCATAACATCAATATAACCATGGCATACATCAATATAACCGGATATACATCATATTAACATGGCATATAATCAATATTAACCATGCATATACATCAATATAACCATGGCATACACATAAATATAACCATGCATACACATCAATATAACCATGGCATACACATCAATATAACCATGGCATACACATCAATATAACCATGGCATACACATCAACGTTAATATCACATACCTGGTATATAAATAGCATACACATCAATATTAACATTACATAAACACCAATATAAACATTTCACAATATATACATACACACAAATATAAACATTTCACAATATATACATAAACACCAATATAAACATTTTACAATATATACATACACACAAATATAAACATTACATACATCAATATAAACATAACACATCAATATAAGCACAAACATTGCACACATCAATATATAAACATTACAATCAATATAAACATCCCAAGACCCATCATTCAACAGGTATTTCCTGGGCTAAAAAAACAAAATGTTTTAGATACATTAGTTTCCCCTCAACGTCTGAATTATGTTAATAACTTTGTAATATATTTAGGCCACCGGTTAAATATTCCGTACAAAGATTTATTAAGGTTATTATAATCATAATTAGCGGTAAACCCACAAGGGTCATACAGCGCTGGATAGTATTTAAGAAATGGTTACAAGATGGTTTAAAATTTCAATGGTTTACTCCCAAGAGATAAGCTTAATCCATCACCATTATTGTGATTATTATTATCTTGTTGAAGCGCTAAACCCAAAGGAGGAGTATTGTTACAATGAGAACTAGACGTTAAATCTACAAAGGAGATTTTTCCTCTGTCAGTACGTTTGTTGATGTTAAACCTTCTGGGAAGGCTAAACCCTGAGGTTTAATGAGGTTTAGGTTTATGGAAAGGGAGGATGGCTCTGTTTCCTTGACTCCAGAGCCCTTAAGTAACTTGAAGGTAAGATATATTGTCAGACTGGTCTAAGACATTCTTGTAGAACAGACTGGTCTAAGACATTCTTGTAGAACAGACTGGTCTAAGACATTCTTGTAGAACAGACTGGTCTAAGACATTCTTGTAGAACAAACTGGTCTAAGACATTCTTGTAGAACAAACTGGTCTAAGACATTCTTGTAGAACAAACTGGTCTAAGACATTCTTGTAGAACAAACTGGTCTAAGACATTCTTGAAGAACAAACTGGTCTAAGACATTCTTGAAGAACAAACTGGTCTAAGACATTCTTGAAGAACAAACTGGTCTAAGACATTCTTGAAGAACAAACTGGTCTAAGACATTCTTGAAGAACAAACTGGTCTAAGACATTCTTGAAGAACAAACTGGTCTAAGACATTCTTGAAGAACAAACTGGTCTAAGACATTCTTGAAGAACAAACTGGTCTAAGACATTCTTGAAGAACAAACTGGTCTAAGACATTCTTGAGAACAAACTGGTCTAAGACATTCTTAGAAAACTGGTCTAACACTGAGAACAACTGGTCTAAGACATTCTTGAGAACAAACTGGTCTAAGACATTCTTGAAGAACAAACTGGTCTAAGACATTCTTGAAGAACAAACTGGTCTAAGACATTCTTGAAGAACAGACTGGTCTAAGACATTCTTGAAGAACAGACTGGTCTAAGACATTCTTGAAGAACAGACTGGTCTAAGACATTCTTGTAGAACAGACTGGTCTAAGACATTCTTGACAACAGACTGGTCTAAGACATTCTGAAAACTGTCAGACATTCTTGGAACAACTGTCTAAGACATTCTTGAGAACAACTGGTCTAAGACATTCTTGAGAAAGACTGGTCAAGACATCTTGAAGAACAACTGGCTAAGACATTCTTGAAGAACAAACTGGTCTAAGACATTCTTGAGAACAAACTGGTCTAAGACATTCTTGAAGAACAAACTGGTCTAAGACATTCTTAGAAAGACTGGAACAACAAACTGGCAAGACATTCTTGAATGGAACAACACTGGTCTAAGACATTCTTGAAAAACAAACTGGTCTAAGACATTCTTAGAACAAATGGTCTAAACATCTTGAGAACAATTCTAATTTGAGAACAACTCTAAGACATTCTTGAGAACAACTGTCTAAGCACTTGAAGAACAACTGGTCAGACATTCGAAGAACAACTGGTCTAAGACATTCTTGAAGAACAAACTGGTCAAACATTCTGAAGAACACTGGTCAAGACATTCTGTGAACTGGAACAAAACTGGTCAAGACATCGAAACAACTGTCTAGAACAGAACAAACTGGTCTAAGACATTCTTGAGAACAAACTATCTAGCATTCTTGAAGAACAGACTGGAACATCTAAAAAACTGGTCTAGACATTCTTGAAGAACAAACTGGTTAACATTCTTGAAGAACAAACTGGTCTAGACATTTGAAACAACTGGTAAACCTGACGGCTACACAGAACATCTAAGTTTATGGAGAACACAAACGGTCAAGACATCTGGGAAAACTGCAAGAATTCTTGAAGAACAAACTGGCTGAAACATTCTGTAGAACAAACTGCTAAAACATTCTGTAGAACAAACTGTGACTTGAACAACGTCTAAGACACTAGAAACAAACCCGGTCTAAGACATTCGAAAAAAGACTGGAAGACATTCTTAAAACACTGTCTAAACATCTTGAAACAAACTGGCTAAAACATCTGACTGAAAACAAACGTCCAAGAACATACTGTGATGGAACAAACTAATACAGCATCTAGAAACAATACTGTGACTGGAACACATAATCCTGCACAAGAAACAAACGTGACTGGAACAACTTAACCCGTCACTATAGAAACAAACTGACTGGAAACATAATAACTTGCAATAGAAACAATACGTGACTGGAAACACTATAACCCGCACATAGAACAATACGTGACTGGAAAACACTAATAACCATAGAAACAATACGTACTTGAAAACAAACCGCAACTAGAAACAATACTGTGAACAACAATAAAACGGCTCAAGAAACAAAACTGTGACTGAACATAAAAACTGACATAGAAACAATACTGACTGGAAAAATAATAACTGCACATAGAACAATCGTGACGGAACAAACTAATAACCTCTACAAGAACAATACTGTGACTGGAACACACTAAAACCCAGACATAGAAACAAATATGTCTGAACAACATATAACCGACATAGAAACAATACTTACTGAAGAACAACACTAATAACGCACATCAGAAACAATACTGACTGGAAGAACATAATAACCTCACATGAAACAATACGTGACTGGAACAATCTTAATAACGCTAACATGAAACAATACTAGAATCTGGAACAACAATATACCTCATGAGAAACAAAGGACTGGATCAAGAATACCCTCACATAGAAACAATACGTGACTGGATCATAATACTTCATAAAACAAACTGTGACTGAAAACAATATGTCCCATCTGAAACAAAACTGTCAGATCTGGAACAACAACTAAGGTAACCGACACTAGAAACAAACTGGTCTAGACCTGGAACAAACTGAAACCATTCTGAAGAAAGACAATACCGTGACTGGAATAAACAATAACCCGCACATAGAAACAATACGTGACTGGAACAACACTAAACCCGCACATAGAAACAATACCGTGACTGGAACAACATATAACCGCACATAGAAACAATACTGGTCTAAGACATTCTGTGAACAACACAAACCGTCACATAGAAACAATACCGTGACTGGAAACATCTAATAACCGCACATAGAAACAATATGACTGAACAACAATAAACCCGCACATAGAAACAATACTTGACTGGAACAAACTAATAACCCTCACATAGAAACAATACTGACTGGAAAACATCTGAAAACAAATGAAACATATCGTCTGAAAACAATAATAACCCGACATAGAAACAATATCTGATGGAACAAACGCTAATAACCGCACAAGAAACAATACCGTGACTGGAACAACAATAATAACCTGCACATAGAAACAATACTGTGACTGAACAACTGGCTAAAACCTTCTAAGAAACAATACCTGACTGGAACAACAATAATAACCTCACATAGAAACAATACTGTGACTGGAACAACGTAATATCCTCAAGAAACAATACGTGACTGAACAACAAAAATAACCTCACATAGAAACAATACCGGACTGGAACAACAATAAAACTCCGCACATAGAAACAATACTGTGACTGGAACAACTAATAACCCGCATCATAGAAACAATACTGTGACTGGAACAATAAATCCCCTCACAAGAAACAATCTGTGACTGGAACAACTAATAACCAGCACATAGAAACAATACCGTGACTGAACAACACTAATAACGCACATAGAAACAATACCGTGACTGGAAAACAATAATAACCCGCACATAGAAACAATACCGTGACTGGAACAACATATAACCCGCACATAGAAACAATACGTGACTGGACAACAATATAACCCACAAGAAACAATACCGTGACTGGAACAACATATAACCGCACATAGAAACAATACCGTGACTGGAACAACACTAATAACCCGCACATAGAAACAATACCGTGACTGGAACAACAATAAACCCGCACATAGAAACAATACCGTGACTGGAACAACAATAATAACCCGCACATAGAAACAATACCGTGACTGGAACAACACTAATAACCCGCACATAGAAACAATACTGTGACTGGAACAACAATAATAACCCGCACATAGAAACAATACCGTGACTGGAACAACAATAATAACCCGCACATAGAAACAATACCGTGACTGGAACAACAATAATAACCCGCACATAGAAACAATACCGTGACTGGAACAACAATAATATCCCTCACATAGAAACAATACTGTGACTGGAACAACAATAATAACCCTCACATAGAAACAATACTGTGACTGGAACAACAATAATAACCCTCACATAGAAACAATACTGTGACTGGAACAACAATAATATCCCTCACATAGAAACAATACTGTGACTGGAACAACAATAATAACCCACATAGAAACAATACTGTGACTGGAACAACAATAATAACCCTCACATAGAAACAATACTGTGACTGGAACAACCATCCTCAATGAACAACTGTGACTGAACACATATACTGAGAACAATGACAGAACAATAATAACCCGCACATAGAAACAATACTGTGACTGGAACAAATAATAACCCTCACATAGAAACAATACATGACTGGAACAACAATAATAACCTCACATAGAAACAATACCGTGACTGGAACAATCAATAATAACCCACATAGAAACAATACTGTGACTGGAACAACATAATAACCCGCACATAGAAACAATACGTGACTGGAACAACAATAATACCCTCACATAGAAACAATACTGTGACTGGAACAAAATAATAACCCTCACATAGAAACAAATTGTGACTGGAACAACACAATAATCCCACATAGAAACAATACTGTGACTGGAACAACAATAATAACCCGCACAGAAACAATACTGTGACTGGAACAACAATAATAACCCTCACATAGAAACAATACTGTGACTGGAACAACAATAATAACCCTCACATAGAAACAATACTGTGACTGGAACAACAATAATAACCCTCACATAGAAACAATACTGTGACTGGAACAACAATAATAACCCTCACATAGAAACAATAATAATATCCCTCACACAGAAACGTGCGCGACGTTTCGCTTTGACTTGGACCATTTTCAACGTCACACTGAAGAATTTAGGGTCAACAGATGGAAAGGGAGGATACATCCACTTCAGTGGAACAAGAGCCCCTCACCGGCACTAGGGCACCTCCCTAGAAGCAAGAAAGTTAGTTGAGCAGCAGGCATTGTTATGAAGGAACAAGTGAAGAACACAGTACAAAACACGCTTTTATTGGGATAACATTTCGGTCTGCTAGGATCTTGAGCAAGATATTCAAGGATCGAAAAGTGGTCACAATGAAACGTGCTGTGCAGTGTGTGTTTCTTCTCAACTACAGTGGGTGTTATACCATGTGCACCCGTCAAGTTTACACACAGTATTTTACCTCTTCGTTGAAGCTGTGGGTGATCATCTCTGGCTGCCTCAATCCATCGTCTATCTCCTGAGGAATGAGGATCCTTGCAACTAAGCTACACACAAACACTTGCTATAATAAATACAAACCATTTGTTAGTGTGACTGATTTCTACACACCAGTCTGGTGGATACCAGGCGTAGTTACACACCAGTCTGGTGGATACCAGGCGTAGTTACACACCAGTCTGGTGGATACCAGGCGTAGTTACACACCAGTCTGGTGGATACCAGGCGTAGTTACACACCAGTCTGGTGGATACCAGGCGTAGTTACACACCAGTCTGGTGGATACCAGGCGTAGTTACACACCAGTCTGATGAATACCAGGCGTAGTTACACACCAGTCTGATGAATACCAGGCGTAGTTACACCAGTCTGATGAATACCAGGCGTAGTTACACACCAGTCTGATGAATACCAGGCGTAGTTACACACCAGTCTGATGAATACCAGGCGTAGTTACACACCAGTCTGATGAATACCAGGCGTAGTTACACACCAGTCTGATGAATACCAGGCGTAGTTACACACCAGTCTGATGAATACCAGGCGTAGTTACACACCAGTCTGATGAATACCAGGCGTAGTTACACACCAGTCTGATGAATACCAGGCGTAGTTACACACCAGTCTGCTGGATACCAGGCGTAGTTAAACACCAGTCTGATGAATACCAGGCGTAGTTACACACCAGTCTGCTGGATACCAGGCGTAGTTACACACCAGTCTGGTGGATACCAGGCGTAGTTACACACCAGTCTGGTGGATACCAGGCGTAGTTACACACCAGTCTGATGAATACCAGGCGTAGTTACACACCAGTCTGATGAATACCAGGCGTAGTTACACACCAGTCTGATGAATACCAGGCGTAGTTAAACACCAGTCTGATGAATACCAGGCGTAGTTAAACACCAGTCTGATGAATACCAGGCGTAGTTACACACCAGTCTGATGAATACCAGGCGTAGTTACACACCAGTCTGATGAATACCAGGCGTAGTTACACACCAGTCTGATGAATACCAGGCGTAGTTACACACCAGTCTGATGAATACCAGGCGTAGTTACACACCAGTCTGATGAATACCAGGCGTAGTTACACACCAGTCTGATGAATACCAGGCGTAGTTACACACCAGTCTGATGAATACCAGGCGTAGTTACACACCAGTCTGGTGAATACCAGGCGTAGTTACACACCAGTCTGGTGAATACCAGGCGTAGTTACACACCAGTCTGGTGGATACCAGGCGTAGTTACACACCAGTCTGATGAATACCAGGCGTAGTTACACACCAGTCTGATGAATACCAGGCGTAGTTACACACCAGTCTGATGAATACCAGGCGTAGTTACACACCAGTCTGATGAATACCAGGCGTAGTTACACACCAGTCTGATGAATACCAGGCGTAGTTACACACCAGTCTGGTGATAGATTAAACCCGTGGACGTAGTTACACACCAGTCTGGTGAATACCAGGCGTAGTTACACACCAGTCTGGTGAATACCAGGCGTAGTTACACACCAGTCTGGTGAATACCAGGCGTAGTTACACACCAGTCTGGTGAATACCAGGCGTAGTTACACACCAGTCTGGTGAATACCAGGCGTAGTTACACACCAGTCTGGTGAATACCAGGCGTAGTTACACACCAGTCTGGTGAATACCAGGCGTAGTTACACACCAGTCTGGTGAATACCAGGCGTAGTTACACACCAGTCTGGTGAATACCAGGCGTAGTTACACACCAGTCTGGTGAATACCAGGCGTAGTTACACACCAGTCTGGTGAATACCAGGCGTAGTTACACACCAGTCTGTGAATACCAGGCGTAGTTACACACCAGTCTGTGAATACCAGGCGTAGTTACACACCAGTCTGATGGATACTAGGCGTAGTTACACACCAGTCTGATGGATACCAGGCGTAGTTACACACCAGTCTGATGAATACCAGGCGTAGTTACACACCAGTCTGGTGAATACCAGGCGTAGTTACACACCAGTCTGGTGAATACCAGGCGTAGTTACACACCAGTCTGGTGAATACCAGGCGTAGTTACACACCAGTCTGGTGAATACCAGGCGTAGTTACACACCAGTCTGGTGAATACCAGGCGTAGTTACACACCAGTCTGGTGAATACCAGGCGTAGTTACACACCAGTCTGGTGAATACCAGGCGTAGTTACACACCAGTCTGATGGATACCAGGCGTAGTTACACACCAGTCTGATGGATACCAGGCGTAGTTACACACCAGTCTGATGGATACCAGGCGTAGTTACACACCAGTCTGCTGGATACCAGGCGTAGTTACACACCAGTCTGCTGGATACCAGGCGTAGTTACACACCAGTCTGGTGGATACCAGGCGTAGTTACACACCAGTCTGCTGGATACCAGGCGTAGTTACACACCAGTCTGCTGGATACCAGGCGTAGTTACACACCAGTCTGTGGATACCAGGCGTAGTTACACACCAGTCTGGTGGATACCAGGCGTAGTTGATCAAGCTTCTGGGTTAGGTAAGGTTTATCAGGAACAGGACAAGTGTTTCCTGACGCGGGTTTTACCACAGCTGGAACTTTTTGGTCATCTGACCGAGGCCTTCCACTGGCTTACCCCTCCACCTATTTAAAAGTTATACCCATCAGACTAATTTCAAGCTTATTTTTCATTAAATTTTTAAGACGCTCAAGAATTCTCTACGAGATCTACGCCCGCAGCCAAGCCTTCATACTGACAGCCTGATCAACATGTACGTCGGCCCGTGGCCTGGTAGACAACCCTTTCGCTTCATACGCCGAGTGTCCGTGGTTCAGTCTCCGACAAGGGTGAAAACAATGGGGGTGCTTCCTTACACCTGCTGTCCCGGTCACCTAGCAAGCAAGTAGGTACCTAGGTGTTAATCGACTGGTGTGGGTGGCATCCTGGGGGACAAGATCGAAGGACCACAATAGAAATAAGACAGACAGTCCTCCATGACGCACTTACTTTCTTGGGTTATTCTGGGTGACTAAACCAAGATAATAGGTCCAGTCCCTGGACCTATTATCCGCCTCTGTATACTTCTGACTACCACCCTCAGCATGGGTACGAGCTGCATAATAAAACTATTGAACTGTTTGTGCTAGCGGCCTGCCGCGCACAGCCTTGTTGGTCATGCACTAAGGGATAGTTAAGTTTCCCTTCAAAAATTCCCTCGTTCCAACAATACTTTAATTTGATATTAGGTGGTGTCCAGGGTGACCCAGGGCAGGGCTAGCCACCAGGGTGACCCAGGGCAGGGCTAGCCACCCAGGGTGACCCAGGGCAGGGCTAGCCACCCAGGGTGACCCAGGGCAGGGCTAGCCACCCAGGGTGACCCAGGGCAGGGCTAGCCACCCAGGGTGACCCAGGGCAGGGCTAGCCACCCAGGGTGACCCAGGGCAGGGCTAGCCACCCAGGGTGACCCAGGGCAGGGCTAGCCACCCAGGGTGATCCAGGGCAGGGCTAGCCACCCAGGGTGACCCAGGGCAGGGCTAGCCACCCAGGGTGACCCAGGGCAGGGCTAGCCACCCAGGATAACCCAGGGCAGGGCTAGCCACCCAGAGTGACCCAGGGCAGGGCTAGCCACCAGGATAACCCAGGGCAGGGCTAGCCACCCAGGATAACCCAGGGCAGGGCTAGCCACCCAGGATAACCCAGGCCAGGGCTAGCCACCCAGGATTACCCAGGGCAGGGCTAGCCACCCAGGGTGACCCAGGGCAGGGCTAGCCACCCAGGATAACCCAGGGCAGGGCTAGCCACCCAGGATAACCCAGGGCAGGGCTAGCCACCCAGGATAACCCAGGGCAGGGCTAGCCACCCAGGATAACCCAGGGCAGGGCTAGCCACCCAGGATAACCCAGGGCAGGGCTAGCCACCCAGGATAACCCAGGGCAGGGCTAGCCACCCAGGATAACCCAGGGCAGGGCTAGCCACCCAGGATAACCCAGGGCTGGGCTAGCCACCCAGGATAACCCAGGGCAGGGCTAGCCACCCAGGATAACCCAGGGCAGGACTAGCCACCCAGGATACCGGCAGGGTGCCACCCGGATAACCCAGGGCAGGGCTAGCCACCCAGGATAACCCAGGGCAGGGCTAGCCACCCAGGATAACCCAGGGCAGGGCTAGCCACCCAGGATAACCCAGGGCAGGGCTAGCCACCCAGGATAACCCAGGGCAGGGCTAGCCACCCAGGATAACCCAGGGCAGGGCTAGCCACCCAGGATAACCCAGGGCAGGGCTAGCCACCCAGGATAACCCAGGGCAGGGCTAGCCACCCAGGATAACCCAGGGCAGGGCTAGCCACCCAGGATAACCCAGGGCAGGGCTAGCCACCCAGGATAACCCAGGGCAGGGCTAGCCACCCAGGATAACCCAGGGCAGGGCTAGCCACCCAGGATAACCCAGGGCAGGGCTAGCCACCCAGGATAACCCAGGGCAGGGCTAGCCACCCAGGATAACCCAGGGCAGGGCTAGCCACCCAGGATAACCCAGGGCAGGCTAGCCACCCAGGATAACCCAGGGCAGGGCTAGCCACCCAGGATAACCCAGGGCAGGGCTAGCCACCCAGGATAACCCAGGGCAGGGCTAGCCACCCAGGATAACCCAGGGCAGGGCTAGCCACCCAGGATAACCCAGGGCAGGGCTAGCCACCCAGGATAACCCAGGGCAGGGCTAGCCACCCAGGATAACCCAGGGCAGGGCTAGCCACCCAGGATAACCCAGGGCAGGGCTAGCCACCCAGGATAACCCAGGGCAGGGCTAGCCACCCAGGATAACCCAGGGCAGGGCTAGCCACCCAGGATAACCCAGGGCAGGCTAGCCACCCAGGATAACCCAGGGCAGGGCTAGCCACCCAGGATAACCCAGGGCAGGGCTAGCCACCCAGGATAACCCAGGACAGAGCTAGCCACCCAGGATAACCCAGGGCAGGGCTAGCCATCCAGGATAACCCAGGGCAGTGCTAGCCACCCAGGATAACCCAGGGCAGGGCTAGCCACCCAGGATAACCCAGGGCAGGGCTAGCCACCCAGGATAACCCAGGGCAGGGCTAGCCACCCAGGATAACCCAGGGCAGGGCTAGCCACCCAGGATAACCCAGGGCAGGGCTAGCCACCCAGGATAACCCAGGGCAGGGCTAGCCACCCAGGATAACCCAGGGCAGGGCTAGCCACCCAGGATAACCCAGGGCAGGGCTAGCCACCCAGGATAACCCAGGGCAGGGCTAGCCACCCAGGATAACCCAGGGCAGGGCTAGCCACCCAGGATAACCCAGGGCAGGGCTAGCCACCCAGGATAACCCAGGGCAGGGCTAGCCACCCAGGATAACCCAGGGCAGGGCTAGCCACCCAGGATAACCCAGGGCAGGGCTAGCCACCCAGGATAACCCAGGGCAGGGCTAGCCACCCAGGATAACCCAAAGCAGGGCAGGACAGCAAGTATCTTAAGGAAACACGCCCTAATGTTTCCACCCGTACCGGGGATCGAACCACGAACCTCAATGTGCGAGGCAAGTGCGCTACCAACCCAGTTACTGCCCTTGTCTTGAATATATTCGTAATACATCCTGTCATTTTCTTAGCCTTCATTGCCTCTGACTGTTAAAATGACTGATTACCTAACAGTTACTCTTAACTGATCCCTAGGTTCTATAAGACGGTGTGACTGCGTCTGTTGACTGTGGGACAAAGTTTTTTTTATAGTGCTAAACAGTGGAAATTTGTTACCAATGAACGTTATATTATTTTCATTTGCCCCACACATACACATCACACACTCAAACATACAACACACACACAATCCCAACATACAATCTCTCACACACACAAAACAATCACACACAAAACAATCACACACACACAAAACAATCACACACACACAAAACAATCACACACACAAAACAATCACACACACACAAAACAATCACACAGACACACAAAACAATCACACAGACACACAAAACAATCACACAGACACAAAACAAACACACAGAATCACAAACAAAACAATCACACACACACAACAATCACACACAAAATCACACAAACAAAATAATCACACACAAAATCACACAAACAAAACAATCACACACAAAATCACACAAACAAAACAATCACACACAAAATCACACACAAAATCACACACACACAAATCACACACACACAAAATCACACACAAACAAGACAATCACACACATACACAAAACAATCACACACATACACAAAACAATCACACACATACACAAAACAATCACACACATACACAAAACAATCACACACATACACAAAACAATCACACACACCACACAAAACAATCACACACACCACACAACCAGGCAGAACTACAAAGGGATCTGGACAGGCAGCAGGCCTGGTCCAGCAACTGGCTCCTGGAGTTCAACCCCACCAAGTGCAAAGTCATGAAGATTGGGGAAGGGCAAAGACCGCAGACGGAGTACAGCCTAGGGGGCCAGAGACTACAAATCTCACTCGAGGAAAAAGATCTTGGGGTGAGTATAACACCAGACACATCTCCTGAGGCGCACATCAACCAAATAACTGCTGCAGCATATGGGCGCCTAGCAAACCTAAGAACAGCATTCCGACATCTTAACAAAGAATCGTTCAGGACCCTGTACACTGTGTACGTTAGGCCCATACTGGAGTATGCAGCACCAGTTTGGAACCCACATTTATCCAAGCACGTAAAGAAACTAGAGAAAGTGCAAAGGTTTGCGACAAGGTTAGTTCCACAACACAGGGGTCTGTCCTATGAAGAAAGGTTGAGGGAAATAGGACTAACAACACTGGAGGACAGAAGGGTTAGAGGAGACATGATAACGACATACAAAATACTGCGGGGAATCGACAAGGTAGACAGGGACAGGATGCTCCAGAGAGGGAACACAGAAACAAGGGGACACAACTGGAAGCTGAAGACTCAGATAAGTCAAAGGGATGTTAGGAAGCATTTCGTCAGCCATAGAGTAGTCAGGAAGTGGAATAGTCTAGCAAACGATATAGTGGAGTCAGGAACCATACATAGCTTCAAGACAAGGTACCCAGTACCGGACAGCGAAGAGGCGGGGCCAGGAGCTAAGTCTCGACCCCTGCAACATAATTAGGTGAGTACAATTAGGTGATTACACAACACACACAATCACACACACAACACAAAACAAGAACATACAAACACTTCTAGAAACAGGATAAGGAGTAACTTGTAAAGCTGGTGATATTTGCCAAGAGTGCGGGTGATATGTGGTGTGTGGATATGTGGGTTATGGTGTGTGGGAATTTGAGTGGGATGGCGTGTGGGCGTGCAGTGAGGGCGTGGCAATAAACAAAACACAAACGCCATATATAAGCAATGGAAATTCGTCTATAAAACATCACAAACGATACCATAAGTTATAATAATCAGCACCAGTTATAACCAACCCCACTTATAATCACCACTAGTTATAACCACCACCAGTTATAACCAATGACAGTTATAACCAACGCCAGTTATACTGACCAGTAAACCGTCACACAAGACTTTGCTAAAACTTCTCTGAGGTCCCACAGGCTCCTCGGTAACTATAAATCCACGAGGCGAAAAGGCTGAACCCACAAGGGTCATAGAACACCTAGTGAGTAGGTAATCAGGTTTGATCCAAGGGAAGGGTTGCTCCGTATCCCCGGAACAAGAGTTCTTCGACTGGGGAGGGAGGGGAGTGAGAGAATTACATACAAACACTTCATATCTGTTGATACTCAACACTTAAAAACAAGTTAGAAGTTATAGTTTGTTTTGTTAAGTTCCTCGCAACTAACCCTGACTCAACACGTGCCCCCGCCCCCAGTGACTCAACACGTGCCCCCGCCCCCAGTGACTCAACACGTGCCTCCGCCCCCAGTGACTCAACACGTGCCCCCCGCTCCCAGTGACTCAACACGTGCCCCCCGCTCCCAGTGACTCAACACGTGCCCCCCGCCCCCAGTGACTCAACACGTGCCTCCGCCCCCAGTGACTCAACACGTGCCCCCGCTCCCAGTGACTCAACGCGTGCCTCCGCCCCAGTGACTCAACGCGTGCCCCCGCCCCAGTGACTCAACACGTGCCCCGCCCCCAGTGACTCAACACGTGCCTCCGCCCCCAGTGACTCAACACGTGCCCCGCCCCCAGTGACTCAACACGTGCCCCGCCCCCAGTGACTCAACGCGTGCCCCCGCCCCCAGTGACTCAACGCGTGCCCCCGCCCCAGTGACTCAACGCGTGCCCCCGCCCCCAGTGACTCAACGCGTGCCCCCCCAGTGACTCAACGCGTGCCCCCGCCCCCAGTGACTCAATACGTGCCCTCCCCGCCATCAGTAACTCAATACGTGCCCTCCCCCGCCCCAGTGACTACAAGTGCCCCCTGCCCCAAGTGACAACACGTGTCCCCCGCCCCGTGACTACACGTGCCCCCGCCCCGTGACTACACGTGCCCCCCGCCCCAGTGACTACACGTGCCCCCCGCCCCAGTGACTACACGTGCCCTCCCGCCCCAGTGACTACACGGGCCCCCGCCCCCAGTGACTACACGTGCCACCCCGCCCCCAGTGACTACACGTGCCCCCGCCCCCAGTGACTACACGTGCCCCCGCCCCCAGTGACTACACGGCCCCCCGCCCCCAGTGACTACACGGGCCCCCCGCCCCCAGTGACTACACGGGCAACCCCCACCCCCAGTGACTACACGGGCAACCCCCCCCCAGTGACTACACGGGCCCCCCCCCCCCAGTGACTACACGGGCAACCCCCCGCCCCCAGTGACTACACGGGCCCTCCCCCGCCCCCAGTGACTACACGGGCCCTCCCCGTCCCCAGTGACTACACGGGCCCTCCCCGTCCCCAGTGACTACACGGGCCCTCTCCCCGCCCCCAGTGACTACACGGGCCCCCGTCTCCAGTGACTACACGGGCCCCCGCCCCAGTGACTACACGGGCCCCTCCGCCCCCAGTGACTACACGGGCCCTCCCCCGCCCCCGTGATAACACGTAGCTGGTGCTTGAAGAACCTTACAGTTCTGAACAAGTGACCATTTATGTAAAGGTCACTCTAGTGGTGTCCCTTGTGAGTGTGTACTTACATATTTGTATTTACAGGGGTCGAGTCATAGCTCCTGGCTCCGCCTCTTCATTGGTCGCTACTAGGTTCACTCTCTCCCTGCTCCATGAACTTTATCATACCTCTTCTTAAAGCTATGTATGGATCCTGCCTCCACTACATCACTTCCCAGACTATTCCACTTCCTGACAACTCTGTGGCTGAAGAAATACTTCCTAACATCCCTGTGACTCATCCGAGTCTTCAAATTCCAGTTGTGACCCCTTGTTGCAAAAAGGGGGGACAGCGACAAGAGGGGAGGGACAAGAGGACACAAGGGGGGACAAGAGCTGGACACGAGGGGAAAACAAAAGAGAGGGGGACACAACTGGAAGGTGGAAACTCAGATGAGCCACAGGGATGTTAGGAATTATTTCTTCAGCCAGAGTTGTCAGGAAGTGGAACAATCAGTGATGTAGTGGAGGCAGGATCCATACATAGTTTTAAGAGGTATGATAAAACTTATGGAGCAGGGAGAGTGAACCTAGTAGTGACCAGTGAAGAGGCGGGACCAGGAGCTATGACTCGACCCTTGCAACCACAAATACGTGAGCGCGCACACAGTTACAAATAACAATCCAAGTGACTATAAATAAGTGCCTTTAAACACACACACACAGAAGAAGTCTTTACAGAGGAGACAGGAAGGACTCCAGGAATTCAGAATAGGGAGGTATACCAACAAGTGCTGGATGAAATACACACAACCGAGGAGGAGGTGAAGAAGTTGCTATGTGAACTCGATACCTCAAAAGCGGTGGGACCTGACAACATTTCTCCGTGGGTCCTTAGAGAGGGAGCAGAGATGTTGTGTGTGCCACTAACACAAATCTTCAACACATCCATTGAAACTGGGCAACTACCTGAGGCGTGGAAGATGGCAAATGTAGTCCCAATTTTTAATAAAGGAGACAGACACGAGGCATTAAACTACAGACCTGTGTCACTGACGTGTATAGTATACAAAGTCATGGAGAAGATCATCAGGAGGAGAGTGGTGGAGCACCTAGAAAGACACAACCTTATAAACGACAACCAGCACGGTTTCAGGGAAGGAAAATCCTGTGTCACAAACCTACTGGAGTTTTATGACAAGGTAACAGAAGTAAGACACGAGAGAGAGGGGTGGATAGACTGCATTTTCTTGGACTGCAAGAAGGCGTTCGACACAGTTCCTCACAAGAGGTTAATGCAAAAGCTAGAGGATCAGGCACACGTAACAGGAAAGGCACTGCAATGGATCAGAGAATATCTGACAGGGAGGCAACAACGAGTCATGGTACGTGACGAGGTGTCAGAGTGGCCACCTGTGACGAGTGGGGTTCCACAAGGGTCAGTCCTAGGACCTGTACTATTTTTGGTATATGTGAATGACATAACAGATGGGATAGACTCAGAAGTGTCCCTGTTTGCAGATGATGTGAAGTTAATGAGAAGAATTAAATCAGTCGAGGATCAGGCAGGACTACAAAGAGACCTGGACAGGCTACAAGCCTGGTCCAGTAACTGGCTCCTTGAATTTAGCCCTGCCAAATGTAAAGTCATGAAGATCGGGGAAGGGCAAAGAAGACCGCAGACAGAGTATAGTCTAGGTGCCCAAAGACTGCAAACCTCACTCAAGGAAAAAGATCTTGGGGTGAGTATAATACCGAGCACATCTCCTGAGGCACACATCAATCAGATAACTGCTGCAGCATACGGGCGGCTGGCAAACCTAAGAATAGCGTTCCAATACCTCACCAAGGAATCATTCAAAAGACTGTACACCATATACGTCAGGCCCATACTGGAGTATGCAGCACCAATTTGGAACCCACACCTGGTCAAGCACGTCAAGAAATTAGAGAAAGTGCAAAGGTTTGCAACAAGACTAGTCCCAGAGCTAAGGGGATTGTCCTACGAAGAAAGGTTAAGGGAAATCGGCCTGACGACACTAGAGGACAGGAGGGTTAGGGGAGACATGATAACGACATATAAAATACTGCGAGGAATAGATAAGGTGGACAGAGACAAGATGTTCCAGAGAGGGGACACAGAAACAAGGGGTCACAATTGGAAGTTGAAGACTCCTATGAGTCAAAGGGATGTTAGGAAGTATTTCTTCAGTCATAGAGTTGTCAGGAAGTGGAATAGCCTAGAAAGTGACGTAGTGGAGGCAGGAACCATACATAGTTTTAAGACGAGGTTTGATAAAGCTCATGGAGCAGGGAGAGAGAGGACCTAGTAGTAATCAGTGAAGAGGCGGGGCCAGGAGCTATGAATCGACCCCTGCAACCACAAATAGGTGAGTACAAATAGGTGAGTACACACACACACACACACACACCACCTTGGCAACACAAGAGCTTGCTAAAAACTAACAAGAGCGAGCATATCTTAAGCTAAGGGGAGGAGAGGAAGTCAGAGCAGGCTGAGGTACCCACCCGGTGTACCATGGGGGTGAGTACATTACACCAGGGGAGGGAACTAGTACTCTATTTTAGCCATGTACTCCACCTGTACCAGGCAGGAGACAACAAACTATTTTCACCATCCACAAGCCCACGGTAACGATATTTCTGAGCACATTAATACCCTTATCCGAATCAGTAGTACCGATATTTTAGCGTACGCCTTCTAAAACCCATTACCTGGAGTATACCTGGAGAGTTCCAGGGGTCAACACCCCTGCGGCCCCGTCTGTGACCAGGCCTCATGTTGGATCAGAGCCTGATCAACCAGGCTGTTACTGCTGGCCGCACGCAGTTCAACGTACGAACCATAGCCTGGCTGGTTAATAAACACGCCTACAAAAAATAGCCATTTAATATACACGCCTACCAAATAGCCATTTAATATACACGCCTACCAAATAGCTATTTAATATACACGCCTACCAAATAGTTATTTAATACACACGCCTAACAAATAGCTATTTAATACACACGCCTACCAAATAGCCATTTATTACACACGCTTACCAAAAACCATTTAATACGCCTACCAAAAAAGCCATTTAATACACACGCCTACCAAATAGCCATTTAATACACACGCCTACCAAATAGCTATTTAATACACACGCCTACCAAAAGGCCATTTAATACACACGCCTACCAAAAAGCCATTTAATACACACGCCTATAAGAGAAATTTAATAAACACGCCTACAAAAACCATTTAATACACACGCCTACCGAAAGCCATTTAATGCACAAACCTTCCAAAGTGTCATTTAATGTGAAAAAATCATACATGATACAACTTATACAGACCATAGCTGACACCAGTGACATATTATATAGAAAGTCCCTGGTTATGTAGAACATTTCTCACAACTTAATTTTCTCTCCCAGGATGCCACCCACTCCAGTCACCTAACACTCAGGTACCTACTTACTGCTAGGTGGACAGGGACAGCAGGTGTCTTAAGGAAACACGTCCTAATGTTTCCACCTGTACCGGGGATCGAACCACGGCCCTCAATGTGTGAGCTCCCCGGTACGGGTGGAAACATTAGGACGCGTTTCCTCAAGACACCTGCTGTCAGTGTTCACCTAGCAGTAAGTAGGTACCTGGGTGTTAAGTCACCTTACATTTGCTGTCAGTGTTGGTGGTGGTGGGCCAGATTTCCACCAGCACCAACAGCATGATTGACCAGGCTGGTACTAGATAAACCTGGACCAGAACCTCCAGCAGCAACGCCCTGGTGGACCAGACAAGCCCGGACAAGGACCACCACTAACAACAATCTGGTGAACCAGACAAGCCTGGACTATGACCGGGCTACAGGAATGGGCTAACCGTAGAGACCCATCAAAGAGACTCGTGGTAGTGGAAGGCAGGGGACAGTGACCTCAAGAATGAACTAGAGGCAGGATAATAACCTCACGTCTACAACACTGCCAAGAATAATGGAGATATTTTTCAGTGCCAGATTCATTATATATACACACACAAACACTTAATTCGCAAACAGGCGAACTTTTAACAAACATTCTCTCTCACTCCACGGCAGGATTCGAACCTGCACACAGCATGATAGTACACTCTGCCTGAGTGGCGATAGTACTCTGTACTATGATAGTGTGCAGGTTCGAATTCAGTTGTGGACCGAGAGATAATGTTTTAATGGAACTGACGGACTGAACACATCCACTGAAGGCTGAGGGACTGATTACCTCAAACTCATCTACCTCCTACTACTGCAATGGACTGAAGACACTGGCTGGCGAAACGTTCCCAGAATCAAGATACTCCAAGGTTGTACAAGAGTGTCATGAAGAGAAACACGCCGGTACGCTTCCTAGCCCTTCTTAGGCACGTTAACCTTAACGTGTACAGTCAAAAACCGGCCAGAATAAAAGCTTCCTGATGACAGAGTAAGTTCCAGGACTCGAACCAGGGACTAGATCCATATACCAGACTTACAAAGTGTTACGTGATGGTTCAAGAGGACCGAAACAGTCAAGTGTCCACATCCAATTTATGGGTCACTTACGAATTATCCCAGCCCGTATATACCGCGATGTTTTTATTCATGGGTCGACCCAACTGCTTGGTAATTTAAGTTAGGTATTTCTCTCTTGGTGCCAAGGATATAATAGGAACAACAGTAGAGGACAGTGGAGCAACAGTAGAGTACAGTGGAGTAACAGTAGAAGACAGTGGATAAACAGTAGAAGACGGTGGAGTAACAGTAGAAGACGGTGGAGTAACAGTAGAAGACGGTGGAGTAACAGTAGAAGACGGTGGAGTAACAGTAGAAGACGGTGGAGTAACAGTAGAAGACGGTGGAGTAACAGTAGAAGACGGTGGAGTAACAGTAGAAGACGGTGGAGTAACAGTAGAAGACGGTGGAAGTAAAGTGCAGAAGACGGTGGAGTAACAGTAGAAGACGGTGGAGTAACAGTAGAGGACGGTGGAATAACAGTAGAGGACGGTGGAATAACAGTAGAGGACGGTGGAATAACAGTAGAGGACGGTGGAATAACAGTAGAGGACGGTGGAATAACAGTAGAGGACGTGAACAGTAGGGACGAATAACAGTAGAGGACGGTGGAATAACAGTAGAGTGACGTCGTGGAATAACAGTAGAGGACGGTGGAATAACAGTAGAGGACGGTGGAATAACAGTAGAGACGGTGGAATAACAGTAGAGGACGGTGAAGAACGGTAACAGTAGAGGACGGTGGAATAACAGTAGAGGACGGTGGAATAACAGTAGAGGACGGTGGAATAACAGTAGAGGACGGTGGAATAACAGTAGAGGACGGTGGAATAACAGTAGAGGACGGTGGAATAACAGTAGAGGACGGTGGAATAACAGTAGAGGACTGCGGTGGAATAACAGTAGAGGACGGTGGAATAACAGTAGAGGACGGTGGATAACAGTAGAGGACGGTGGAATAACAGTAAGAGGACGGTGGAATAACAGTAGAGGACGGTGGATAACAGTAGAGGACGGTGGATAACAGTAGAGGACGGTGGATAACAGTAGAGGACGGTGGATAACAGTAGAGGACGGTGATAACAGTAGAGACGTGATAACAGTAGAGACGGTGGATAACAGTAGAGGACGGTGGATAACAGTAGAGACGGTGGATAACAGTAGAAGACGGTGGATAACAGATCAGAAGGACGGTGGATAACAGTAGAGACGGTGGATAACAGTAGAAGACGGTGGATAACAGTAGAAGACGGTGGATAACAGTAGAAGACGGTGGATAACAGTAGAGACGGTGGATAACAGTAGAAGGACGGTGGATAACAGTAGAGGACGGTGGATAACAGTAGAAGGACGGTGGATAACAGTAGAGGACGGTGGATAACAGTAGAGACGGTGGATAACAGTAGAGACGGTGGATAACAGTAGAGGACGGTGGATAACAGTAGAGGACGGTGGATAACAGTAGAGGACGGTGGAATAACAGTAGAGGACGGTGGAATAACAGAGAGTGAAACAGGTGGAATAACAGTAGAGGACGGTGGAATAACAGAGAGGACGGTGGAATAACAGTAGAGGACGGTGGAAACTAACAGAGAGGACGGTGGAATAACAGAGAGGACGGTGGAATAACAGTAGAGGACGGTGGAATAACAGAGAGGACGTGATAACAGAGAACGTAACAGTAGAGGACGGTGGATAACAGTAGAGGACGGTGGAATAACAGTAGAGGACGGTGGATAACAGAGAGGACGGTGGAAAAAAGTAGAGACGTGGATAACAAGAGGACGTGATAACAGTAGAGGACGGTGGAATAACAGTAGAGGACGGTGGAATAACAGTAGAGGACGGTGGATAACAGTAGAGGACGGTGGATAACAGTAGAGGACGGTGGATAACAGTAGAGGACGGTGGATAACAGTAGAGGACGGTGGATAACAGTAGAGGACGGTGGATAACAGTAGAGGACGGTGGATAACAGTAGAGGACGGTGGATAACAGTAGAGGACGGTGGATAACAGTAGAGGACGGTGGATAACAGTAGAGGACGGTGGATAACAGTAGAGGACGGTGGATAACAGTAGAGGACGGTGGATAACAGTAGAGGACGGTGGATAACAGTAGAGACGGTGGATAACAGTAGAGGACGGTGGAAAAACATAGAGGACGGTGGATAATGAGACGTGATAAAGAGAGACGGTGGATAACAGTAGAGGACGGTGGATAACAGTAGAGGACGGTGGATAACAGTAGAGGACGGTGGATAACAGTAGAGGACGGTGGATAACAGTAGAGGACAGTGGGTAACAGTAGAGCACAGTGGAGTAACAGGAGAAAAGTGAAGTAACAGATAAACAGAGCACAACAGAGGTAGCCCTAAGAACAGAACTACTGTGGTCGTGTTGTGGGTCATCGTATGACTAACACCAGCGTCAGGAAACACTTGTCGTGTTTCCTGACCAACCTTACCTAAACCTTGCATAGGCCTCCTGTTTCCTGACCAATCTTACCTAAACCTATCATAGGCCTCCTGTTTCCTGACCAACCTTACCTAAACCTAGCATAGGCCTCCTGTTTCCTGACCAACCTTACCTAAACCTTGCATAGGCCTCCTGTTTCCTGACCAATCTTACCTAAACCTATCATAGGCCTCCTGTTTCCTGACCAACCTTACCTAAACCTATCATAGGCCTCCTGTTTCCTGACGAACCTCACCTAAACCTAGCATAGGCCTCCTGTTTCCTGACCAACCTTACCTAAACCTAGTATAGGCCTCCTGTTTCCTGACCAACCTTACCTAAACCTAGCATAGGCCTCCTGTTTCCTGACCAACCTTACCTAAACCTAGCATAGGCCTCCTGTTTCCTGACGAACCTCACCTAAACCTAGCATAGGCCTCCTGTTTCCTGACGAACCTCACCTAAACCTAGCATAGGCCTCCTGTTTCCTGACCAACCTTACCTAAACCTAGCATAGGCCTCCTGTTTCCTGACCAACCTTACCTAAACCTAGCGTAGACCTCCTGTTTCCTGACGAACCTCACCTAAACCTAGCATAGGCCTCCTGTTTCCTGACCAACCTTACCTAAACCTAGTATAGGCCTCCTGTTTCCTGACCAACCTTACCTAAACCTAGCATAGGCCTCCTGTTTCCTGACCAACCTTACCTAAACCTAGCAAACTGATCAAGCCGTCCAGGGGAGGCCATCCTGGCTTGTTCTGTCATGGGGAGGTATACCTGCATACTTTGAAGGTTCTCCGGGGGTCAGCGCCCCCACGGCACAGTCCATGACCAGGCCTCGTGCTAGATCAGGGACTGATCAACCAGGCTGTTACTGCTTAGGGGTAATGAGGTGACAACAGACCGTGTGCACAGCAGTGCACATGCAACACCTCACCAGCACATGTGAGCACACAGTTCATGCAGCCAGTGTTGCAATTACAAGCGTTCAGGAGTCCCAGCATGACTGTGTACATTCCTCTGGACCCACTTTCACCACACTCACAAGAAATCTAATACCCAACACTAACTCGCAAAACTTGGCCAGAAATTGACACTAATATACTTTGGACGCCTTTAGTGAAGCCTCTTCCGTCCTGGGACCGAAATATGCATAACCAGGGGCTGTCTGTGTAGCATTGTCATGCGTTCTTTCCATCTCCGCTGCTCCTGAAGCTAGGCTTCAACCACCTCCGCTGCTCCTCCTGAAGCTAGGCTTCAACCACCTCCGCTGCTCCTCCTGAAGCTAGGCTTCAACCACCTCCGCTGCTCCTCCTGAAGCTAGGCTTCAACCACCTCCGCTGCTCCTCCTGAAGCTAGGCTTCAACCACCTCCGCTGCTGCTCCTGAAGCTAGGCTTCAACCACCTCCGCTGCTGCTCCTGAAGCTAGGCTTCAACCACCTCCGCTGCTGCTCCTGAAGCTAGGCTTCAACCACCTCCGCTGCTGCTCCTGAAGCTAGGCTTCACCACCCCGCTGCCCCCTGAAGCTAGGCTCACCTCTCTGCTCCTGAAGCTAGGCTTCAACCACCTCCGCTGCTTCTGAAGCAGGCTTCAACCATTCTGCTTCAAGCCCTGCAGGCTCCATCTCTGCTTCTGAAGCCAGGCTTCAACCATCTCTGCTTCTGAAGCCAGGCTTCAACCATCTCTGCTTCTGAAGCCAGGCTTCAACCATCTCTGCTTCTGAAGCCAGGCTTCAACCATCTCTGCTTCTGAAGCCAGGCTTCAACCATCTCTGCTTCTGAAGCCAGGCTTCAACATCTCTGCTTCTAAACCAGGCTTCAACCATCTCTGCTTCTGAAGCCAGGCTTCAACCATCTCTGCTTCTGAAGCCAGGCTTCAACCATCTCTGCTTCTGAAGCCAGGCTTCAACCATCTCTGCTTCTGAAGCCAGGGTTCACTGCTTAGAGGCTTCAACCATCTCTGCTTCTGAAGCCAGGCTTCAACCATCTCTGCTTCTGAGCCAGGCTTCAACCATCTCTGCTTCTGAAGCCAGGCTTCAACCATCTCTGCTTCTGAAGCCAGGCTTCAACCATCTCTGCTTCTGAAGCCAGGCTTCAACCATCTCTGCTTCTGAAGCCAGGCTTCAACCATCTCTGCTTCTGAAGCCAGGCTTCAACCATCTCTGCTTCTGAAGCCGGCTTCAACCATCTCTGCTTCTGAAGCCAGGCTTCAACCATCTCTGCTTCTGAAGCCAGGCTCAACCATCTCTGCTTCTGAAGCCAGGCTTCAACCATCTCTGCTTCTGAAGCCAGGCTTCAACCATCTCTGCTTCTGAAGCCAGGCTTCAACCATCTCTGCTTCTGAAGCCAGGCTTCAACCATCTCTGCTTCTGAAGCCAGGCTTCAACCATCTCTGCTTCTGAAGCCAGGCTTCAACCATCTCTGCTTCTGAAGCCAGGCTTCAACCATCTCTGCTTCTGAAGCCAGGCTTCAACCATCTCTGCTTCTGAAGCCAGGCTTCAACCATCTCTGCTTCTGAAGCCAGGCTTCAACCATCTCTGCTTCTGAAGCCAGGCTTCAACCATCTCTGCTTCTGAAGCCAGGCTTCAACCATCTCTGCTTCTGAAGCCAGGCTTCAACCATCTCTGCTTCTGAAGCCAGGCTTCAACCATCTCTGCTTCTGAAGCCAGGCTTCAACCATCTCTGCTTCTGAAGCCAGGCTTCAACCATCTCTGCTTCTGAAGCGCTACCATCTTGCTTCTGAAGCCAGCTCATCTCTGCTTCTGAAGCCAGGCTTCAACCATCTCTGCTTCTGAAGCCAGGCTTCAACCATCTCTGCTTCTGAAGCCAGGCTTCAACCATCTCTGCTTCTGAAGCCAGGCTTCAACCATCTCTGCTTCTGAAGCCAGGCTTCAACCATCTCTGCTTCTGAAGCCAGGCTTCAACCATCTCTGCTTCTGAAGCCAGGCTTCAACCATCTCTGCTTCTGAAGCCAGGCTTCAACCATCTCTGCTTCTGAAGCCAGGCTTCAACCATCTCTGCTTCTGAAGCCAGGCTTCAACCATCTCTGCTTCTGAAGCCAGGCTTCAACCATCTCTGCTTCTGAAGCCAGGCTTCAACCATCTCTGCTTCTGAAGCCAGGCTTCAACCATCTCTGCTTCTGAAGCCAGGCTTCAACCATCTCTGCTTCTGAAGCCAGGCTTCAACCATCTCTGCTTCTGAAGCCAGGCTTCAACCATCTCTGCTTCTGAAGCCAGGCTTCAACCATCTCTGCTTCTGAAGCCAGGCTTCAACCATCTCTGCTTCTGAAGCCAGGCTTCAACCATCTCTGCTTCTGAAGCCAGGCTTCAACCATCTCTGCTTCTGAAGCCAGGCTTCAACCATCTCTAGCTTCAGCAAGCCATGCTTCAAGCCATCAATCTGCTTCTGAAGCCAGGCTTCAACCATCTCTGCTTCTGAAGCCAGGCTTCAACCATCTCTGCTTCTGAAGCCAGGCTTCAACCATCTCTGCTTCTGAAGCCAGGCTTCAACCATCTCTGCTTCTGAAGCCAGGCTTCAACCATCTCTGCTTCTGAAGCCAGGCTTCAACCATCTCTGCTTCTGAAGCCAGGCTTCAACCATCTCTGCTTCTGAAGCCAGGCTTCAACCATCTCTGCTTCTGAAGCCAGGCTTCAACCATCTCTGCTTCTGAAGCCAGGCTTCAACCATCTCTGCTTCTGAAGCCAGGCTTCAACCATCTCTGCTTCTGAAGCCAGGCTTCAACCATCTCTGCTTCTGAAGCCAGGCTTCAACCATCTCTGCTTCTGAAGCCAGGCTTCAACCATCTCTGCTTCTGAAGCCAGGCTTCAACCATCTCTGCTTCTGAAGCCAGGCTTCAACCATCTCTGCTTCTGAAGCCAGGCTTCAACCATCTCTGCTTCTGAAGCCAGGCTTCAACCATCTCTGCTTCTGAAGCCAGGCTTCAACCATCTCTGCTTCTGAAGCCAGGCTTCAATCTTCTCAACCACTCATCTGCTTCTGAAGCCAGGCTTCAACCATCTCTGCTTCTGAAGCCAGGCTTCAACCATCTCTGCTTCTGAAGCCAGGCTTCAACCATCTCTGCTTCTGAAGCCAGGCTTCAACCATCTCTGCTTCTGAAGCCAGGCTTCAACTATCTCTGCTTCTGAAGCCAGGCTTCAACTATCTCTGCTTCTGAAGCCAGGCTTCAACTATCTCTGCTTCTGAAGCCAGGCTTCAACTATCTCTGCTTCTGAAGCCAGGCTTCAACTATCTCTGCTTCTGAAGCCAGGCTTCAACTATCTCTGCTTCTGAAGCCAGGCTTCAACTATCTCTGCTTCTGAAGCCAGGCTTCAACTATCTCTGCTTCTGAAGCCAGGCTTCAACTATCTCTGCTTCTGAAGCCAGGCTTCAACTATCTCTGCTTCTGAAGCCAGGCTTCAACTATCTCTGCTTCTGAAGCCAGGCTTCAACTATCTCTGCTTCTGAAGCCAGGCTTCAACTATCTCTGCTTCTGAAGCCAGGCTTCAACTATCTCTGCTTCTGAAGCCAGGCTTTAAATGGAAATAGTCACCGACTTCTTTGAGTTATCCTAGGTAATTTACACGTTAATATGCATGATAATTGTACTGTGTACCCCGGTGGCCTAGTGGGTAAAGCTCTTGCTTCACGCATGGAGGGCCGGGTTCAATTCCCGGTGGGGCAGAAACATTTCGAAGTGTTTCCTCACACACACACACACACGGCTAACAACACTGGAGGAGAGAAGGGTCAGAAGAGACATGATAACGACATACAAAATACTGCGGGGAATCGACAAGGTAGACAGTGACAGGATGTTCCAGAGAGGGAACACAGAAACAAGGGGACACAACTGGAAGCTGAAGACTCAGATGAGTCAAAGGGATGTTAGGAAGCATTTCTTCAGCCACAGAGTAGTCAGGAAGTGGAATAGTCTAGAGAAAGATATAGTGGAGGCAGGAACCATACATAGTTTTAAGACGAGGTATGATAAAGCTCATGGAGCAGGGAGAGCAGAGACCCAGTAGCGGACAGTGAAGAGGCGGGGCCAGGAGCTGAGTCTCGACCCCTGCAACCACAATTAGGTGAGTACACACACATACATACATACATGTCTCGGGGCCAGGAGCTATGTCTCGACCCCTGCAACCACAACCACAACTAGGTGAGTACAACAGGCCTAGTGTCTAATTGACATGTGCCTAGGACAAAATGGTAACTAACTAACCTGTCCATTGTTCGATCCCCGGTACGGGTGGAAACATTAAGACGTGTTTCCTAAGACACCTGCTGTCACTGTTCACCTACCAGTAAGTAGGTACCCCGAGTGTTAGTCGACCGTTGTGGGTCGCATCCTGGAGACAAAATTGATATAATTTGCCCGAAATGCTCTGCATGTGGCTTTCCATGTGTCACTGATGTCAGCTATGGTCTGTATAAGTTGTATCAGGTATTTGCAAAAATAAAGTTAATAATTATAAGTAAACTTAAAAATTATGCATCATGTAATAATAATAAATTATTATTATTATTGAGGAATTATTTGTTATTCATTGAGGACTGAAATAAATAAACAATCTTATTCTTTCCTATATAGTTTACTATATAGCTCGGGCAGACGTGTTCTCGGGTCAAAACCGTAATAATTCGGGTTGAATCCCGGGGCTGGTGGAAAAATTATGGTTAAGATTCCTAACAACTTCTTGCCTATTTTCCTTGCAGGAGATGCGGGTTAGTCTATTGGTATGGGTGGCATCTTGGGGCAACTGCTAAAAACATCAGGGGACTGCAAATTCCTGATCTAATTAGTCACTGCACGATCCTACAAAGGTATCCCACTATGGTAAAACCCAGGTCCACTGTACCTCAATGATCCTACAAAGGTATCCCACTATGGTAAAACCCAGGTCCACTGTACCTCAATGATCCTACAAAGGTATCCCACTATGGTAAAACCCAGGTCCACTGTACCTCAATGATCCTACAAAGGTATCCCACTATGGTAAAACCCAGGTCCACTGTACCTCAATGATCCTACATAGGTATCCCTGTACCCCCACAGTGGTAGTGGTGTCAGTGCCCGCACACTGGTGGTGGTGGTGTCAGTGCCCGCACACTGTGGTGGTGGTGGTGTCAGTGCCCGCACACTGTGGTGGTGGTGGTGTCAGTGCCCGCACACTGTGGTGGTGGTGGTGGTGTCAGTGCCCGCACACTGTGGTGGTGGTGGTGGTGTCAGTGCCCGCACACTGTGGTGGTGGTGGTGGTGTCAGTGCCCGCACACTGTGGTGGTGGTGGTGTCAGTGCCCGCAACTGGGTGGTGGTGGTGTCAGTGCCCGCACGGTGGTGGTGGTGGTGTCAGTGCCCGCACACGTGGTGGTGGTGGTGTCGTGCCCGCACACTGTGGTGGTGGTGTCAGTGCCCGCACACTGTGGTGGTGGTGTGCTGCCCGCACTGTGGTGGTGGTGGTGTCGCGCCCGCGGTGGGGTGGTGGTGTCGTGCCCGCACACTGTGGTGGTGGTGGTGTCAGTGCCCGCACACTGTGGTGGTGGTGGTCGGCACCGGGTGGTGGTGGTCAGTGCCCGCCACTGTGGTGGTGGTGTCAGCCCGCATGGGGTGGTGGTGTCAGTGCCCGCACACTGTGGGGTGGTGTGTGCCCGCACTGTGGTGGTGGTGGTGTCAGTGCCCGCACACTGTGGTGGTGGTGGTGTCAGTGCCCGCACGTGGTGGTGTGGTGGTGCCCACTGTGGTGTGTGGGTGCCCCGTGGTGGTGGTGTCAGTGCCGCAACTGTGGTGGTGGTGGTCAGTGCCCGCACCTGGTGGTGGTGGTGTCAGTGCCGCACACTGGTGGTGGTGGCCGCCTGGTGGTGCCGCGTGGGTGGGCGTGCCCGTGTGGTGGTGGTGTCAGTGCCCGCACACGTGGGGTGGTGGTGTCAGTGCCCGCACACTGTGGTGGGGTGGTGTCAGTGCCCGCCCTGTGGTGGTGGTGTGGCGCACACTGTGGTGGTGGTGCGTGGTGTGGTGGTGGTGCTGCCCGACACTGGGTGGTGTCGTGCGCACACTGTGGTGGTGGTGGTGCCCGCACACTGTGGTGGGTGCCGCACGTGGTGGTGGTGTCAGTGCCCGCACACTGTGGTGGGTGTGCCGTGGTGGTGTGCTGTGTGGTGGTGGTCAGTGCCCCACATGTGGTGGTGGTGTGGTGTGGCGCCCGTGTGGTGGTGGTGTCAGTGCCGCATGTGGTGGTGGTGCAGTGCCCGCACTGTGGTGGTGGTGTGCGCACACTGTGTGGTGGTGTCCGCACCGTGGTGGTGGTGTAGGCCCGCACACTGTGGTGGTGGTGTCAGCCCGCACACTGTGGTGGGGTGCAGTGCCCGCACTGGTGGGGGGTGCACCGGTGGTGGTGGTGTGCGCACACTGTGGTGGTGGTGTCAGTGCGCACACGTGGTGGTGGTGTCAGTGCCCGCACCGTGGTGGTGTCAGTGCCCACGTGGTGGTGGTGTCAGTGCCGCACACTGTGGTGGTGGTGTCGTGCCCCACTGTGGTGGTGGTGGTGTCAGTGCCCGCACACGTGGTGGTGGTCAGGCCCGCACACTGTGGTGTGGGTCAGTGCCGCACTGTGGTGGTGGTGTGGGCACCTGTGGTGGTGGTGGTGTGTGGGTGTGTGGTGGTGGTGTCAGTGCCCGCACACTGTGGTGGTGGTGTCAGTGCCCGCACACTGTGGTGGTGGTGTCAGTGCCCGCACACTGTGGTGGTGGTGTCAGTGCCCGCACACTGTGGTGGTGGTGTCAGTGCCCGCACACTGTGGTGGTGGTGCAGTGCCCGCACACGTGGTGGTGGTGTCAGTGCCCGCCATGTGGTGGTGGTGGTGTGTGCGCTGCTGTGGTGGTGGGTCAGTGCCCGCACACGTGGTGGTGGTGTGGCCCGCACACTGTGGTGGTGGTGTGTGCCGCACCGTGGTGGTGGTGTCAGTGCCACCTGTGGTGGTGGTGTCAGTGCCCGCACCGTGGTGGTGGTGAGTGCCCCACATGTGGTGGTGGTGTCAGTGCCGCACTGTGGTGGGTGGTGTCAGTGCCCGCACGTGGTGGGGTGGTGTCAGGCCGCACACTGTGGTGGTGGTGGTGTCGTGCCCACACGTGGTGGTGGTGGTGCGGCACGGTGGTGGTGGTGCGCCGAGTGGTGGTGGTGGTGTCGTGCCGTGTGGGTGGTGTCTGCCCGCACCTGTGGGGTGTGTCAGTGCCCGCACCTGGGGTGGTGTCAGTGCCGCACTGTGGTGGTGGTGGTGTCATGCCCCCACTGGTGGTGGTGGTGGCCGCACACTGTGGTGGTGGTGGTGTCAGTGCCCCCACGTGGGTGGGTGTCGTGCCGCACGTGGTGGTGGTGTCAGTGCCGCACACTGTGGTGGTGGTGTCAGTGCCACACTGTGGTGGTGTGCACCCACTGGTGTGGTGGTGTGCCCGCACACTGTGGTGGGTAGTGCGCCCGGGTGTGGGTGTGCCCCCACGTGGTGGTGGTCGTCGCACTGTGGTGGTGGGTCGGCCCGCACACTGTGGTGGTGGTGTCCGCACACTGTGTGGTGGGTGTCGCCCTGGGTGGTGGTTGGTGTCAGTGCCGCACACTGTGGTGTGGTGGTGGTCAGTGCCCGCACACTGTGGTGGTGGTGGTGTCAGT
Source organism: Cherax destructor (assembly GCA_009830355.1). Classification (NCBI taxonomy): domain Eukaryota; kingdom Metazoa; phylum Arthropoda; class Malacostraca; order Decapoda; family Parastacidae; genus Cherax; species Cherax destructor. The sequence continues at coordinate 112,506 of WNWK01004934.1, forward strand.
GCCGCACTGTGGTGGTGGTGGTGTCGTGCCGCACACTGTGGTGGTGGTGGTGTCGTGCCCGCACACTGTGGTGGTGGTGGTGCAGTGCCCGCACACTGTGGTGGTGGTGGTGTCAGTGCCCCCACTGTGGTGGTGGTGTCAGCCGCACACTGGGTGGTGGTGGTGTCAGGCCCGCACACTGTGGTGGTGGTGGTGTCAGTGCCCGCACACTGTGGTGGTGGTGGTGTCAGTGCCCGCACACTGTGGTGGTGGTGGTGTCAGTGCCCGCACTGTGGTGGTGGTGGTGTCAGTGCCGCACACTGTGGTGGTGGTGGTGTCAGTGCCGCACACTGTGGTGGTGGTGGTGTCAGTGCCCGCACACTGTGGTGGTGGTGGTGTCAGTGCCCGCACACTGTGGTGGTGGTGCAGTGCCCGCACGTGGTGGTGGTGTCAGTGCCCGCACACGTGGTGGTGGTGGTGTCAGTGCCCGCACACTGTGGTGGTGGTGTGGTGTCAGTGCCCGCACACTGTGGTGGTGGTGTCAGTGCCCGCACACTGTGGTGGTGGTGGTGTCAGTGCCCGCACACTGTGGTGGTGGTGGTGTCAGTGCCCGCACACTGTGGTGGTGGTGGTGTCAGTGCCCGCACACTGTGGTGGTGGTGGTGTCAGTGCCCGCACACTGTGGTGGTGGTGGTGGTGTCAGTGCCCGCACACTGTGGTGGTGGTGGTGTCAGTGCCCGCACACTGTGGTGGTGGTGGTGTCAGTGCCCGCACACTGTGGTGGTGGTGGTGTCAGTGCCGCACACTGTGGTGGTGGTGGTGTCAGTGCCCGCACACTGTGGTGGTGGTGGTGTCAGTGCCCGCACACTGTGGTGGTGGTGGTGTCAGTGCCCGCACACTGTGGTGGTGGTGGTGTCAGTGCCCGCACACTGTGGTGGTGGTGGTGTCAGTGCCCGCACACTGTGGTGGTGGTGGTGTCAGTGCCCGCACACTGTGGTGGTGGTGGTGTCAGTGCCCGCACACTGTGGTGGTGGTGGTGTCAGTGCCCGCACACTGTGGTGGTGGTGTCAGTGCCCGCACACTGTGGTGGTGTCAGTGGAGTGGGAACTTTCAGTGTCATATAACAGTGGGTGGTACACACGTACCTCACGCCCCTGACGTAGGTACAACCCATCTTACCTCCTTAGGAGTGGGCATGTCTGCTGGTTTGATGATTGTGATGGTAATCGTGGTGGTAGTGGTTAACACTGCAGTGGTGAGCAGCAACGTAGATGTTACCAGTACAGAGGTCAGAGACACACTGAAGCACCTGGTGCTGATACTCCTCCTTATACCCACCCTCCCACTCTCCATTTCTGTATTTTTTTCATATTCTTTTATTTTATGGCTTATAACTACAGTGTAGTGTAGCTACAGTGTTATACTGTGTTTACACTGCCTTCCCTCTTACGTATGGAGTAATGGAGTTAATTGAGGTACAAATAAGGCAAAATATTCGCTTGTTACTTCACACCTTAGCCTAATAAATCCGAATTTTGCTCCATATTTCTATTTTAAATGTTTTTAAGCTCACTATATTGTCTTTTTTTTACACAATATATTGTAAAATAAGTGTAAATCTTAATTACGGAATTTTTGTAAATTACCTTTAAATACTTAAGTGCCTGTTTACGATTTTTTTTATTGGCGTTTGAGTGCTCCCTATGAACCAGGAGCTTGAGACCAACGTGTGGAGGCCAAGAGCTGCAGACCAACGTGTGGAGGCCAGGAGCTGCAGACCCACGTGTGGAGGCCAGGAGCTGCAGACCCACGTGTGGAGGCCAGGAGCTGCAGACCAAAGTGTGGAGGCTAGGAGCTGCAGACCAACGTGTGGAGGCCAGGAGCTGCAGACCCACGTGTGGAGGCCAGGAGCTGCAGACCCACGTGTGGAGGCCAGAAGCTGAAGACCAACATGTGGAGGCCAGGAGCTGCAGACCAACATGTGGAGGCCAGGAGCTGGAGACCAACGTGTGGAGGCCAGGAGCTGGAGACCAACGTGTGGAGGCCAGAAGCTGCAGACCAACGTGTGGAGGCCAGGAGCTGGAGACCAACGTGTGGAGGCCAGAAGCTGCAGACCAACGTGTGGAGGCCAGGAGCTGGAGACCAACGTGTGGAGGCCAGGAGCTGGAGACCAACGTGAAGAGGCCAGAAGCTGCAGACCAACGTGTGGAGGCCAGGAGCTGGAGACCAACGTGTGGAGGCCAGAAGCTGAAGACCAACGTGTGGAGGCCAGGAGCTGGAGACCAACGTGGAGGCCAGGAGCTGGAGACCAACGTGTGGAGGCCAGGAGCTGGAGACCAACGTGTGGAGGCCAGGAGCTGGAGACCAACGTGTGGAGGCCAGGAGCTGGAGACCAACGTGTGGAGGCCAGAAGCTGCAGACCAACGTGTGGAGGCCAGGAGCTGGAGACCAACGTGTGGAGGCCAGGAGCTGGAGACCAACGTGAAGAGGCCAGAAGCTGCAGACCAACGTGTGGAGGCCAGGAGCTGGAGACCAACGTGTGGAGGCCAGAAGCTGAAGACCAACGTGTGGAGGCCAGGAGCTGGAGACCAACGTGTGGAGGCCAGGAGCTGGAGACCAACGTGTGGAGGCCAGGAGCTGGAGACCAACGTGTGGAGGCCAGGAGCTGGAGACCAACGTGTGGAGGCCAGGAGCTGGAGACCAACGTGTGGAGGCCAGAAGCTGAAGACCAACGTGTGGAGGCCAGGAGCTGGAGACCAACGTGTGGAGGCCAGGAGCTGGAGACCAACGTGTGGAGGCCAGGAGCTGGAGATCAACGTGTGGAGGCCAGGAGCTGGAGACCAACGTGTGGAGGCCAGGAGCTGCAGACCAACGTGTGGAGGCCAGGAGCTGGAGATCAACGTGTGGAGGCCAGGAGCTGCAGACCAACGTGTGGAGGCCAGGAGCTGGAGACCAACGTGTGGATGAAGTCACGGTGGTATCTTTGGCATTGGTGAAAATGATACCAATGTGTTGGCAAAGCTGAGTACCACTACCACTACTACCACCACCACTACCACTACCACTACTACCACCACCACTACTACCACTACCACCACTACTACCACCACTACTACCACCACTACTACCACCACTACTACCACCACTACCACTACTACCACTACCACTACTACCACCACTACTACCACTACTACCACTACCACTACCACCACCACTACCACTACTACCACTACCACCACTACTACCACTACTACCACCACTACCACCACTACTACCACCACTACTACCACCACTACCACTACTACCACCACTACTACCACCACTACCACCACTACTACCACCACTACTACCACCACTACCACTACCACCACTACCACTACTACCACTACCACTACTACCACCACTACCACTACTACCACCACTACCACCACTACTACCACCACTACCACTACTACCACTACCACCACCACTACCACTACTACCACCACTACTACCACTACTACCACTACCACCACTACCACCACTACTACCACTACCACTACTACCACTACCACTACCACTACTACCACTACTACCACTACCACTACCACCACTACCACCACTACTACCACTACCACTACTACCACCACTACCACTACTACCACCACTACCACTACCACCACTACCACCACTACTACCACAACTACCACTACCACCACCACTACCACTACTACCCCTACTACCACTACCACCACTACCACCACTACTACCACCACTACCACTACTACCACTACCACCACCACTACCACTACTACCACTACCACTACTACCACTACCACTACTACCACTACCACTACTACTACCACTACCACTACCACCACCACCACTACTACCACTACCACTACCACTACCACTACCATCACCACCACCACTACCAGACGTAGTTACCACCACCACCACCACTACCAGACGTAGCTACCACCACCACCACCACTACCAGACGTAGCTACCACCACTACCAGACGTAGCTACCACCACTACCAGACGTAGCTACCACCACTACCAGACGTAGCTACCACCACTACCAGACGTAGCTACCACCACTACCAGACGTAGCTACCACCACTACCAGACATAGCTACCACCACCACCACTACCATACGTAGCTACCACCACTACCAGACGTAGCTACCACCACTACCAGACGTAGCTACCACCACTACCAGACGTAGCTACCACCACTACCAGACGTAGCTACCACCACTACCAGACGTAGCTACCACCACTACCAGACGTAGCTACCACCACCACCACTACCAGACGTAGCCACCACCACCACCAGACGTAGCTACCACCACCACCAGACGTAGCTACCACCACCACCACTACCAGACGTAGCTACCACCACCACCACTACCAGACGTAGCTACCACCACCACCACTACCAGACGTAGCTACCACCACCACCACTACCAGACGTAGCTACCACCACCACCACTACCAGACGTAGCTACCACCACCACCACTACCAGACGTAGCTACCACCACCACCACTACCAGACGTAGCTACCACCACCACCACTACCAGACGTAGCTACCACCACCACCACTACCAGACGTAGCTACCACCACCACCACTACCAGACGTAGCTACCACCACCACCACTACCAGACGTAGCTACCACCACCACCACTACCAGACGTAGCTACCACCACCACCACTACCAGACGTAGCTACCACCACCACCACTACCAGACGTAGCTACCACCACCACCACTACCAGACGTAGCTACCACCACCACCACTACCAGACGTAGCTACCACCACTACCAGACGTAGCTACCACCACCACCACTACCAGACGTAGCTACCACCACTACCAGACGTAGCTACCACCACTACCAGACGTAGCTACCACCACTACCAGACGTAGCTACCACCAGACGTAGCTACCACCACCACTACCCAGTATGACTCAGTTTTTAGCGAGCCGCTAACCAGACTGAAAGTCGAAGACCTAAATGATTTTTTTATGAGAGTGCCACAGAACTTGACAGACGCATGCCTATCTGACATCACCACGACGCCAAATGACTTCGAAAAGGCGATAAATGACATGCCCATGCACTCCGCTCCAGGCTCAGACTCATGGAACTCCGTGTTCATCAAGAACTGCAAGAAGCCCCTATCACGTGCTTTTAACATCCTATGGAGAGGGAGCATGGACACTGGTGTCGTCCCGCAGTTACTAAAAACAACAGACATAGCCCCACTCCACAAAGGCGGCAGTAAAGCAATTGCAAAGAACTACAGACCAATAGCGCTAATGTCCCATATCATAAAAATCTTTGAAAGGGTTCTAAGAAGCAAGATCGCCACTCATCTAGATACCCATCAATTACACAACCCAGGTTAGCATGCGTTTAGAGCAGGTCGCTCCTGTCTGTCCCAACTACTGGACCACTACGACAAGGTCCTGGATGCTCTAGAAGACAAACAGAATGCAGATGTTATATACACAGACTTTGCAAAAGCCTTTGACAAGTGTGACCATGGTGTAATAGCACACAAAATGCGTGATAAAGGAATAACAGGAAAAGTTGGTAGATGGATCTATAATTTCCTAACAAGTAGAATACAAAGAGTAGTAGTCAACAGAGTAAAGTCTGAGACGGCTACAGTGAAAAGCTCTGTTCCACAAGGCACAGTACTTGCTCCCATCCTATTCCTCATCCTCATATCAGACATTGACAGGGATATAAGCCACAGAGCTGTGTCTTCCTTTGCAGATGACACCCGAATCTGTATGACAGTGTCCACCGTTGAAGACACTGCAAGACTCCAAGCAGACATAAACCAAATCTTTAAATGGGCTGCAGAAAACAATATGAAGTTCAATGATGAGAAATTTCAATTACTCAGATACGGAAAACGTGAAGAAATTAAAATCTCATCGGAGTACAAAACTAATTCCAACCACACAATAGAGCGAAAACTAATGTCAAAGACCTGGGAGTGATCATGTCAGAGGATCTCACCTTCAAGGACCATAACAATGTAGCAATTGCATCTGCTCGAAAAATGACAGGATGGATAATGAGAACCTTCAAAACCAGGGATGCCAAGCCCATGTTGACACTTTACAGATCGCTTGTTCTATCTAGGCTGGAATATTGCTGCACACTAACTGCACCTTTCAAGGCGGGTGAAATTGCTGACCTTGAAAATGTGCAGAGAACCTTCACCGCACGCATAAGTGCGATAAACCACCTCAACTACTGGGAACGCTTGAAGTTCCTAAACCTGTACTCTCTAGAACGCAGGCGGGAGAGATACATTATTATATACACATGGAAAATTCTCGAGGGCTTAGTACCAAACTTGCACACAAAAATCACTCCGTACGAAAGCAAAAGACTCGGCAGGCGATGTAACATTCCCCCAATGAAGAGCAGGGGTGCCACTAGCACGTTGAGGGACAACACAATAAGTGTGAGGGGCCCAAGATTGTTCAACTGCCTCCCAGCATACATCAGGGGGATTACCAACAAGCCCCTGGCTGTCTTCAAGCAGGCACTGGACAGGCACCTCAAGTCGGTACCTGATCAGCCGGGCTGTGGTTCGTACGTTGGACTGCGTGCGGCCAGCAGTAACAGCCTGGTTGATCAGGCTCTGGTCCAACAAGAGGCCTGGTCACAGACCGGGCCGCGGGGGCGTTGACCCCTGGAATTCTCTCCAGGTAGACTCCAGGTAGTGATCATGTCAGAGGATCTCACCTTCAAGGACCACAACACTGTAGCAATCGCATCTGCTCGAAAATGACAGGATGGATAATGAGAACCTTCAAAACCAGGGATTCCAAGCCCATGTTGACACTTTTCAGGTCGCTTGTTCTATCTAGGCTGGAATATTGCTGCACACTAACTGCACCTTTCAAGGCAGGTGAAATTGATGAACTAGAAAATGTACAGAGAACCTTCACGGCACACATAACTGCGATAAACCACCTCAATTACTGGGAACGCTTGAAGTTCCTAAACATATACTCCCTGGAATGCAGGCGGGAGAGATACATTATTATATACACTTGGAAAATCCTAGAGGAATTAGTACCAAACTTGCACACGAGAGTCACTCCCTACGAAAGCAAAAGACTCGGCAGGCGATGTAACATCCCCCCAATGAAAAGCAGGGGTGCCACTACCACGTTGAGAGACAACACAATAAGTGTCAGGGGCCCAAGACTGTTCAACTGCCTCCCAGCATACATCAGGGGGATTACCAACAAACCCCTGGCTGTCTTCAAGCAGGCACTGGACAGGCACCTAAAGTCGGTACCTAACCAGCCAGGCTGTGGTTCGTACGTTGGACTGCATGCAGACAGCAGTAACAGCCTGGTTGATCAGGCTCTGATCCAACATGAGGCCTGGTCACAGACCGGGCCGCGGGGGCGCTGACCCCTGGAAGTCTCTCCAGGTAGACATGTTTACATCTGTGCTTGTGCTGCCTGGGTGTGTGGGCGAAACATGTGAATAAAGATACCTAAGTGTCGCACATATGAACTTGTGTGTAAATCATTATATTGACAATGTGAGGAGAGTGACGCTTGCAGACCGCAGCTGCCAGACTGTGGGAGACACGAGCTCACCACATGATACTTAACACACGAAAGTCACACTTTGTATTCTGTGCAGACTCATATTTGTTTTACACAGTTTGATATATGAATTATGAGCCTCGTGTCTGTCCTGTGGGTGGTAGTGGCCCCTTACCTATCCTGCGTGCCCCTTGCCTATCATTTTGGGCCCCTTACCTATCATGTGGGTGGTAGTGGCCCCATACCCATCCTGTGGGTATGGGGTGACTACCACTCCGTAGGGGCTTCAGTCCCCCATAACAGTTCAAGCTTCAGGGCCCCCAATATGTAGGTCCACCACTGAGAAGAGTATAGAATATATCAGCAATATTCAACATCATTTTCACTAAACCAGGGAACGATGAGGTTTTGAAATCAATACAGTGTGTTCTGTCTGTATTTGTTTTTACGACTTAGTTTATTTTCACTGGGGTTTAATTGTTTGTCTTTCTTTGTGCCAAAAAATGTCTCCTTAAATGTCCAAGCGAAATGTACTTAAATCCGAGGTCATTTTCTTTAACACGTCAGCACTTTCCCACCGAGGCAGGGTGACCAAAAAAGAAAGAAAACACTTTCATCATTATTCTACACTTTCACCATCACTCATACATAATCACTGTCTTTGCAGAGGCGCTCAGATATGACAGTCCAGAAGTCCCTCCAAACTCCCAATATCCCAAACCCCTCCTTTAAAGTGCAGGCATTGTACTTCCAATTTCCAGGACAAGTCCGGCTAACCGGTGTCCCTGAATCCCTTCACAAAATATTACCCTGCTCACACTCCAACAGCTCGTCAGGTCCCAAAAACCATTCATCTCCATTCACTATCTAACACGCTCACACATGCTTGCTGGAAGTCCAAGCCCCTCGCCCACAAAACCTCCTTTACCCCCTCCCTCCAACCCTTTTGGGGACAACCCCTACCCCGCCTTCCTTTCCCTACAGAATTAATTATAATAATAATAATATTTTATTTCTAGCAATACATGATACAACTTACACAGACCATAGCTGACATCAATGACATAGTATATAGAAAGTACCTGGTTATGTAGAGCATTTCCCACAACTTACGTTAATTTTGTCCCCAGGATGCCACCCACACCAGTCACCTAGCACTCATGTACTTACTGCTAAGTGAACAGGGACAGCAGGTTTAAGGAAACGCGTCCTAATGCTTTCACCTGTACCAGGGATTGAATCATGGACCTCAGTGTGTGAGGCAAGTGTGCTACCAACCCAGCTTCGGGACAATGTCTTTTCTTAATCATGATGAAGTGCAAAACCTGTAGGGGCCATACAGCACCTGGGGACTAGGAGTCATTCAAGTTCAATCCAAGGTCAGAAATACCTCAAAATTCCTAGACCCCTTCCTGTCCTTTTTAAGGTACCGATTTTACTAATTAAAATTCAGAGAGTTAACCCATAGGTTACTGCGTACTGGAAATCCCTTGAAGGGTCCATTACTATTCACCTAACTGGTGGTGACTGCATGATTATTATTATAATTATCAAAAAGAAGCGCTAAACCACAGGGGTTATACAGCGGTGACTGCATGAATGATGGTGAATATTTTTCTTCTTTGAATCATTTTGCCTCGGTGGGAGATTTCCACAGAAGTAAAGAAAATATATTAAAGATTACTTTACTACCTGAGTTAACAATGGATTACATACACTTATTACTTTTTTTAACACATTGTCTCCCACTGAATAAAAACCACTTTCACCATCATTCATTCAATGGTTGTCTTACCAGAAGCATGCTAACATCACAGTTCAGATGATGACCCTCCAAACTAACACTCCCACCCATCCTTCAAAGTGCACACACTGTACTTCCTACCTCCACGACTCAAGGCCAGCTGGATGGTTTCCTCAAATCCTTCAATAAATGTTACCTTGCTCACACACTAACAGCACTTCAAATCATAAAAACCACATGCCTCCACTCACTCCTAACACACTCACATAAGCCTCTTAGATATCAAATAGGCTTGTAAACCTGAATTATAATAAAAAAGAAGTGCTAAACCACAGGGGTCATACAGCGCTTGTATACCTGGAGGGTATACCTGTGGCCCGGTCCGTAACCAGGCCTGGTGGTGGATCAGGGACTGATCGTGTGTATATTCACAATATCTAGGGACAAGTCCTTCGTCAAAAAGTGAGCGCATTGAATGTAGTGCTAGTCATGGCATTATGCCGGGTGATTATTATTATTATTATAAAGGGGGAGCGCTAAACCCGTAGGATTATGCAGCGCCTGTGGGGGGATGTGGGAGGTATTCAGGCTTAATTCAGGGAACTGGAGCACAGATCCAATTCCCTAGATCAAGAGCCCCTCACCAGCGTCAAGGAACCTCCCTTGAGGGGTATGCCGGGTGAGCGCCCCGGCATAATGCCGTGATGAAAATCAAAGGCCTACCATACAGGGGGGTCTTTTTTCGTCAGTGCATTATGCCGGGTAGCAGCCGTTAGCATGACGTCACAGCCTGCCGCCACACTCCACAGTGCTCACATGGCTGCTGTGGTGAGAGGAAGTGTTGCACTTTTCTCTCTCATCCGCTTCATCTTTTGTCCGGTGTTCCCTTTGGTTTTGGTGCTATACATGTTTGATTATGGGTAAAAGGAAGTCTTTAACACCCGAAACTACGTAACTCAAATCATAGGGCTTCACAAAGCTGGGCACCAGACGAAAGAAACAGTGGAGAATGTTGGTGTGTGTGAGCATTCAGTGAGGAACTGGATGCAGCATTTCAAGGTTGGTGGTGGTGTCGAGTTACCGTCTGCCAAACCTCAGCCTGGCCCCACAAAGAAGACATCTGTTTGTACCTTAACTGTGTTAAAAAAGCAGTTAGAGAGTACACCTAAGATAACTGCTAGAGAATTGAAAGAAAATAACCCACATCTTCTCTCAGAGGTGTCTGTAAGAACTGTTAACAGACGTGTGTCAGAACTGGGCTACAGTAGTTACCGCCACGTTAAGAAACCGATCCTCTCCAAGCCACAGAAGAAACGTAAGCTGGATTATGCAAAGAAATATCTTCACTGGAATCCTCAACAGTGGTCTGGAGTACTTTGGAGTGATGAAACAACCTTCACCGTCACCTGTAACCGTGGGGGACATGTGTACTGGCACAGAGGTAGTGACCCATTTGACCCATGCTACACCTGTGGGACCACCAAACACCCAGACTCGCTCATGGTTTGGGGGTGTTTCAGTGCTCAGTGTTGGTGAACTCATTTTGCTTCCCAAAATCCAGTCTATGAACCAGTATAATTACCTGGAGTTATTGTGTGACAATTTACCTGAGGCATTTGACAAGTGTGGGGCTACGGTTTTTATGCAGGACAGTGCACCGTTTCATACAACCAAATCTGTAGTTCAGTGGCTTAAGGACTGTGAAGTGAGGTTCTTTAATGATTGGCCAGGCAATTCTCCAGACCTAAACCCTATTGAGAACTTCTGGTCCATAGTGAAACGAAGTTTACTGGGCAAGGATATCAGTTCCATCCTGTGGCTGGAGGCTGCTCTACATGAGGCATGGAATAATATACCTCCCCAAACCCTCAAGAATTTGTGCGACTCTTCCTACACAGCTGAGGGACGTGATTAAGCATAAAGGACGCAGCACCAACTATTAAAACCTCAGTAAGTGTGCAAAAATGTATATTATAATCTTTCATGGTAGTACAGTGGACCCCCGAGTAACGAACACCCCGGAAATCGTACAATTATGTAAGTATAATATTGTAAGTGCTTTTGTAAGTGTATTTTGGGGGGTCTGAAATGGACTAACCTACTTGACATTATTTCTTAAGGGAGTAAATTCGTTCGGTAATGGCACTTGAGCAGGCTTCTGGAATGAATTTTGTTCGCTACTCGGGGGTCCACTGTATGTGTTTTGGTACGTGTGTGAGGGAGGGGCAGCATAATGCCATGACTAACACTGTATGTTGCACTTTCAACAGCACTGGCTTAAGGAATGTTGTTCATGTGTAAACAAACTACATTCACAAATGCTAAACCCACATGGGTCATACAGCACTGCAGGGTAAAGAGTATATAACAGAGGTAGAGTTTGTGAGGAGTGCTAAAGGAAGTACAAAGATTGTGCATATTACATTCACAAAAATGCCTTAAACCTTATTCAACATATAGAACAAGCTTTTTAAGCTGACTAAGGTAAGGATTGCTTGTCTGATTATATAACTACAGTGGACCCCCGGTGTTCGTCCTGCTCCAAACTTGCCCTTTTATGTAAGTGTATTTTTTTAAATGCTTTTATAAGTGTACTTTTGGGGGTCTAAAAGGACTAGTCTACTTTACATTATTCCTTATGGGAATAAATTCGTTTGGTAATGGCACTTGAACAGCATTCTGGAACGAAAAAATCACGAACACAGGGGGTCCACTGTATGTTGACAAGAAAGCAATATACTAAAATGGATTAAATCCTAATAGTTACAATTCTTCTTCTTCTTTCAACAAACTGGCAGTATCCCAAGGCAGGGTGTGCCCCCCACCCAAAAAAAAAAAACGAAAGTTCCTCTTTTTAACTTTAGTAATGTATACTGGAGTAGTTACTAGCCCCTTGCTCCCGGCATGTCAGTCGCCTCTTACGACACGTATGGCTTATGGGGGAAGAATTCTGTTCCACTTTCCCATGGAGATAAGAGGAAATAAACAAGGACAAGGAGAAAGCCAGCGGAAAGCCCCAGTCAGATGAGAAAAAGCTGTGGGTCATCATATAACTAAGACCAGCATTAGGAAACACTTGTCCTGTTTCCTGACAAACTTTACCTAACTAAATGGGTCATACAGTGCTCAACAATGGGGAAAGTGTGCAGGGAAAAGCAAGTACAAAATGAAATCATTGGTGCAATAAACCAGTTTTGTTTAAGAAATTTAAAGAATGAGCATTGAAGGTTGAAGTCTTGGAGAGGAGTCAGTGAGGGCATCTAAGTGTTGAAAAAGAGAACATAAGTGAACCTGCACTCTGAAGGATGGGTGGTAATATTGCAGTTTTATAACTGTAGTGTAAGCACGCCTCTGGCAAGACAGTGATGAAGTTAATGACGATGAAAGTTTTTTTTTCAGACCACCCTGCCTTGGCGGGAGACGACCAATGTGTTAATAAAAAAAAATGAACCTTATGGGTATGTTAATGAGAGAGTATGTGTTATGTGGCAGTGTAGTGTATTGAGAATACACAAATAACCCGCACACAGAAGAGAGGAGCTTATGACGACATTTCAGTCCGACCTGATTAATTGTGCCTTTTGTTCTTTATTGTATTGAGATGCTTCACCAAGCAGGGACACTATCAAGAGCTAAAGTCCTTGATGAATTAAATATTGTCTATAAAATGCCATAAATTTCATACTGTGTCTTATTAATAAGCTTGTTGGTACACAACACCATTGATCTACCAACCATATGTACTCTGTGAAAATAGGGACAATCAAATGGTCTGGTAAGGTTTGTCAGGAAACAGATCAAGTGTTTCCTGACGTTGGTGTTAGCTATATGATGACCCACAGCTGGAGCTTTTGGACATCTGACTGAGGACTTCTGCTGGCTTACCCCTCCACCTCTTTAAAAATCATGGTTATGATTATAACCATTTTTGGTTTGACTCCCCTGTAATATGAGTGAACTATTACTGGATAACAGGCAAGACAGGGTCCAGGAGCTTGAAGCCAATTCACTCAGGGTTTTTGGTTACACTAATTAGAGTCAAGAGAGACTTGTAACCTTGATAATCTTTAACAGAAGTCTACCATTACATGTGAAGAAGCTGAACACACAGAAAAAAGACTTCACACTGGGGTTAAAAATCAGACACATAGGACTACGTTATGTCATTCGACCAAATAGGCTGGACCAAGAGCTGGATTTCACTCTCCCACAAACTCAACTGGGTAATTGAAAACACATTACATGCACAGTACAGCTATGTCTTGATTGGTGCGAACATAAATCCATGAAGTGGTCTCATTATGTGAATTATATGTAATTTTTGCACAAGTTTGAAGAGTTTGGGTAAAAAAATAGAATTAATTTCACACTAAATTGAAAATTACACTATTCTAATACATAATTTTTGCATATGATTTGAAAATTGGGGGAGAAGGGGAAAACCAACATTAATTAATTTTGCACTAAATCAAAATTTGCACTATTCAAACTTGCACCAATCAAGACCCAGTTGTATATCAACACACTGGCTATTTCCCTCCCTGGCCGAGTGACACAAAGATCAAACTCGTACCATCACTTCCTCCTCGGCTCTCTCCAGAGTAAACAAAAATATTTTTTCTAACACAATGGCCAACTCCTACCGAAGCTGGGAGTCCCGAGAAAGTTTGACTTTCACCATCATCTAAACTATCACACATTAGCTCTAGACCTCCCATCTCTTTCCATAAGAACCTGGATATGATTCAACAACAGCCCACCAAGCTGCAATATCCCCCACCTTACACTCAGAGTGCAGAAGTTGCAAGAAACTGTAGCTGTATTTTTGACAAGCAGAGACCAATGAAGACCTAGAGAAGTTCACCTGCTTGTTAATGTAAATATCTAATCAGCCAATCACATGGCAGCACCTCAATGTTGAAAAACATGCAGACATGATCAAAATGTTTAGCTATTAAATAACAAAAAAGGCACAATACCGTGACTGGAACAATACACACACAACCCGCACATATAAAAGAGAGGAGCTTACGACGACGTTTCGGTCCAAGTCGGACCGAAACGTTATCGTAAGCTCCTCTCTTTTCTATGTGCGGGTTGTGTGTGTTTAGCTGTTGTTCAGACCGAACATCAAAATGGGAAAGAAATATGATCTAAGTGACTTTGATTTTGATGCAGACATGATCAAGAGGTTCAATTGTTGTTTAGGCTGAACATCAAAATGGGAACAATTATTATTATTATAATCAAATAGAAGTGCTAAACCACAGGGGTCATACAGCGCTGCAGGTTATTGCAGGATGCAGGGAGAATGGGTTGTAAGAGGGAGATGGATGATTAGTAGGGTATGGAGTGCAGCAGGACAGTGGATAGTGCAGGGATAGAGGGTAGCAAGAGATTGAGGTAGAAGGGACTGAGGGAGGTGCTAGAGGTATAATCTTCAGAGTTTGTGTAGTAAGTCAGTTTCTGTCAAAAAGTCAACGAGAGTCAGGATTAAAGGAGGGTCCATCAGCAAGAAGGGAAGGTATAGAAAGGGCCGCAGAGCGAAGACGCCGTTGGAGGTAAATTCTGCTCGTTGATAGTGGGCAGTCCAACAGAATATGTCAAACAGACACTGGAACCTGACAATGCTCACAGAGAGGGGCAGGGAGCCTCTTCATGAGATACCCGTGAGTAAGACGAGTGTGGCCGATGCGAAGACGGGAGAGTGTAGTCTCCCAACCCCGACATTGGTGACAAGAAGGCCAGAAACTTATAATCGGTTTAATAGAATGAAATTTGTTATTTAGCAGGTCAGACCAGCGTTGTTGCCAATGGGTGCGAAGGTGGGTAGCAATGACCGCAAAATAGTCCGTGAAAGGAACACCTCTATATGAAACTGGAAGGTCATGTACTGCTGACCGCGCAGCAGTGTCTGCCTGTTCATTGCCCTGTACGTCAACATGACCAGGGACCCAACAAAAAACAATATCTTTGTGTTTGCTAAAGATACGGCGTAACCAAAGTTGGATACGAAGAACTAGGGGGTGAGGTGTATCAATTTTACGGATAGCCTGTAAAGCACTAAGGGAGTCTGAAACGACCACAAATGGTGACACAGGCATAGATGCAATACGGATAAGTGCCACAAGAATGGCATACAATTCAGCCGTAAAGATGCTAGCCGAGGGTAACAGATGCCCTCGCACGACGCTATCCGGGAAGACTGCTGCGAATCCGACACTGTCAGATGACTTTGAACCATCGGTGTATACTGCGATGGCATGGGAATGAGAATGGAAGTGGTCTAGAAAAAAAGAGCGAGAAGCCGCCGTAGGTAGTTGGGCTTTCGCGCAAGGTAGAGGAATAGAACAGACACGGACAGCAGGAACTTCCCAAGGGGGTAGGGGAAAGGGAGATGTCACATGAACGTATAAAGGTGGTAGTTGAAGGGAAGACAAGAGTGAATGTAGACGAAGAGAAAAGGGACGAAGTAAACAGGGGCGACGGACAAATAAAGAGCACCTACTAACATCTGTGACAAGCCTATACATGGAAGGATTGCGGTCATGGGAGCGAACATAATAGCGAATGCAATGTGCATCTCGACGACCGGACAAGGATGGAATGTTCGCTTCTACATAGAGGCTCTCAACTGGGGAAGAACGAAATGCACCAAGGCATAAACGCAATCCCTGGTGATGAATAGGATTAAGGCTGGAAAGAGTAGCAGGTGAGGCCGCCGAATATATCTGGTCACCATAATCGAGTTTTGATAAAATTAGGGCTGAATGCAGGCGGAGGAGAGTGCTACGATCAACTCCCACGAAAGATGTGCGAGGGTTTTTAGGAGGTTCAGCCGGCTATGACAAGTTGCCTTCAGAGAGGTAATGTGAGGTTTCCAGGACAATCGACGGTCAAACAGGAGGCCGAGAAACCTGACTATCACATTCTGGGGTACGTGAGCCGTATAGGTACAGTAGAACGTCATTTAGCACGACAGTTACGTTCCTGAAAAAGTCGTGTTAGATAATTTTGTGATAAATAATTAAAAGAACTAATGGGAAAAATAGGGTTACATTCCTGGGAGTCCCCAAAAAGCCAAACAAGTTTTTTTTAGACCAACAGATCTTACAAAAATAAAAGTGAATATGTAATTGTAGTTCATTATCGTGATGTATTATGTTGTTTTTACTGCTTAAGACTACAAATGTAACAGAAATAATAGTATTTACCTTAAATTGTGGGTGCTGGTGTTTGTGGATGATTGTGAAGAGAGTGGAGAGTTATGCTGTGGCCCTACTGGGCTGAGGTGGATAGTAGAAGTTCTTGAACTGAAGTCGATGGTTGAACTGAGTGTCTAATTTTAAGTCAGTCAAGTCAGTCAGTCAGTCATTCAGTAAGTCAGTCAAGTCATTCAGTAAGTCAGTCAAGTCATTCAGTAAGTCAGTCAAGTCATTCAGTAAGTCAGTCAAGTCATTCAGTAAGTCAGTCAAGTCATTTAGTAAGTCAGTCAAGTCATTCAGTAAGTCAGTCAAGTCATTCAGTAAGTCAGTCAAGTCATTCAGTCAGTCAAGTCAGTCAGTCAAGTCAGTCAGTCAAGTCATTCAGTCAGTCAGTCATTCAGTCAAAGTCAGTCAGTCAGTCACACAAACTTATGTTTACATCTTTTTATGTGTACAAAGTAACACTTCATTACAGCCACGGGTTATGTCTTGTCTAATATCTTTGTTTTCTTTGTTAATTCAAGATCAAAACACAATTCACTCTCTCTTATTCTTCACAAACACAGCTGGCTAGTAGCCAGGACTTCTTGACGCGTATGAAATACGTACGAATGCTGGGATGGTGGGGTCCGTGGTGGCTGGGTAAGGCGGGTGGTGTCTGCTGAACAACAACAACAACAAGACTGCTTGTGAGAATGGTTATTTGTTTTTCCTTCCCACAAACTGTAAGTAAGTTTATTCATGTATACACAGATACAGTTCGAAGATTCACATAGCAGCATATGTGTAGAGAACCTAGGATAACCCAAAAGTCTTGATGACTTAGTATTTCCATTGACTGACTTTTTTTTGGGGTTTTCCTAGGTTCTCCCTA